>BGPR01019835.1:0-28641 GCA_013235015.1 Araneus ventricosus
ATTATCCGGGTCAAGGAGTTTAAAAAATAACTCAACTTATTCAAGCAGCTCTCTTTGCTGTTTACTTATGATTTTTCTATAGCTAATTTTTTGACAAACATACATTTGAAACACAAGGAAATCTGTGTTATTTGTTAAGATAAAACATCCGAAATTCCCAATGTAATTCAAGATTTTACTAACTGTCATGAATATTCTTACTTAAGGTCGCACTTCAAATATGGGGATGAGAAACAGACGTGCAAGCCTTTCCTCCCGGTGGGATACATAATACAGTCAAACCCCGTTATAACAAACCTCAACGGACCGACTCAGAAGTTCGTTTTAACCGAGGTTCGCTGTATCCGTATTTGCAAAAAAAAAAAAAAAATGCCCTAACATGCTAAGGTACTACTTCTATAATGAACTTTTTAATAACATATTTTCATTAGTAATTAGGGACAAATAAAGTATTAAATAATATACTCAATAATTAAACTAAACATTTACCTTTTTTTTTTTTAATTATTTGCTAATCCACTACATTGAAAAAAGATGTTATTTTTGGTTGAAAAATTTTCGATTTTATATACAACTAGTCAATTTTTTTATCCACTATTTTAAACAGGTCCACAACATGTTCGTCGATGTTTTCTGTGGCAAAAAATTGTTCAAAACGTTTGCAGCTGCTTTTGCAACTGCAATTGAAGGCCCTGGTTCGTCTTGTTCTTCCTCCATATCTGAAGACGAATCTACAATAGAGTTGTTTTTTTTCATTTATTAATGCCACGATATCTTCCTCACTCACTTCCCCAGATGTAATGACATCGTCCTCACGACATTCGAAATGTTCGATTTCATTTTGCGAAAAAATGTTCGATTTCATTTTGCTCCGTGCTTTTCTAGCCATTTGGAGAGGGGAAGGTTGTCATCTTTCTCGCCGTCATCTTCCGTCAGCTGTGTTTTCGTAAGCCCAACATGACAAACAATTTCTGATTGCCGATTCTGTTACCAATCTCCAAGATTTTTCGATTAAAACAACAGCATCAAGAATAGAAATGCCACAGTCCTTGTGTTTATCATCATTCCTATTAAAATTCGAACATCAACAGACGTATATATGTATGTCCGGCTATCTTCTCACGAACCACTGAATCCTGAAACTAGCCGTAAGTACCAAAAGATGGAAAATAATCCAAGGAATCCATTTAGACTATTTAAATTCCGAAATTTTAATTAGTTAAAAAGATATTAATTAAAAACTTGATATTGATTGACTCCCCCGTGCTGCCACCTATCGACAGCTTTGTCATCCAACGTTCTTGCATTTTTTGTTTAACAACTTTGACTCCGGAGTTTTGTTTATTTATTTAACGAAACCTGGTTTTAATTTGTAAAAAAGGTTTTTTATTTCTTATTTAGCAAACTTGGTGTCTTGAAATTATAAGCAACGGAAAAATCATAAAATAATTTTCTGTTTCTTTCTTTTCAATACTCAAAATCGGTCAGTCACGTGCTGCCATTTATTGAGCAAATAAAATTCAAAATTAATTTATTTGAAAGTAAACTTAAATCTTTTAAAAAAGAATCCAAATCAATGAAACTCAAATAAAAGTGAAAGTATCTTTATTTACAAAAGAAATATAAGTTTCGAAAGCTGCGGGTTTTTAAGTAAAATTCAGGGATAAATAAATATGAAACAAGAAGTATCAATTAAACTCAAATTGTATTCAAAATTCGTTTATTTGCAAATAAATTTAAATTTTAATAAAACAAAACAAAATGTGAAGTTCGTTTGTAATGAAGCAAGTAAATCCCCGGTAATGTTACGTTGGTGATGCTGGATAATTTCAGTTCTGGGAATTCGATGATCTGCTGCTGTTGTTGGAGGCAAAGGGTGTGTTTGATTTGTTTGTTTTTAAGTAAAATTTATATTTAAAAATAAAAATTAGTAAAAAAATAGTGATGTAAATTAATTTTAGGCCTTTTGAGGGTCAATTGAAGATCCGTTTCCGCACAGAAGTCCCCTTCTAACAACTTAAGTGTGAATGGCAGACTTCTCTCCGCCCGGGAATATCCTTTTATTCGAGATAGCCCGTGCAAAGCCGGGCCATACAGCTAGTATCATTCTAAAATGCGCAAGATGGGCTGCTTCCGGTAATGACACTTCAGGCTGCGGATTATTCCATCGGTTGCAAAACTGATGTAGTGTTGGGTGGGAGAAAGACTACTTTGATCTATTGTAAGTTGCTACGCTCAATGTGGGCAGCACAATTGTCTGTCAATAAAACGATTTTCCTCTTTTTCTTAGCCAGTTCCTTATCTCACTGTCAAGATATTTCTGGAATAAATCCGACGTCATCCAAGCCTTTTCATATGACTTGTAATCCACCGGGAGTTTCTTCCCATTTTTGAAGCACCTTGGTTTTTGAGATTTTCCGATAACAGTCAGTTTTTTTTTTTTTAACCATTCATATTGGCGCACACCAGAATGGTTATCCTTACTTTTGAGAGTTTACCACCAACACATTTTTCTCCTTTGTTCTTTAAAGTTTGATTTGGAGTGAGCTTGTAAAACAAACCTGTTTCATCGGCGTTGAAAATGTCCTTTCCATCGTTATTGCAAATAATGCCCGGCCAAACATTTCCCATCCAGTGATTGATATCGGAAGAACAAACACTAGCGGCTTCACCCACAACTTCGCCGCTTCTTAAACCTCTCCAGCCAGCCATTGGACCAAACAAAGCTCTTTTCTTCAAAAAGTTCTGCAAATTCATTAGCCTTTGCCTGGAGAATGGCGCTCGTTATAGGAAGATTTCTACTCCTCTGTAGAGTAAACCACTTAAATAAGGCCTCTTCTACATTTTCTTTTTCTGCCTTTCGCAACCTCTTGCATCCGTTTATGTTTTTTTCATACGCAGAGATGATAGAGTCACGATTCTTCCAGATAGTGGCTAGAGTCACGAATCTTCCAGATAGTGGCTAGAGTCACGATTCTTCCAAATAGTGGCTAGAGTCACGATTCTTCCAGATAGTGGCTACAGTTGATTTAGACCGGGAAAATTCTTTACAAATGGCTGATTAACTTTCGCCGTTTTGTAATTTTCGAATAAACTTAACTTTATCCTCGATAGAAAAAGCTTTTCGATTGCCAACGTTAGCCATGGTCACTGCAAAGTTCACAGAATGATAAGTAATTAAACTAAAATGGCAGAGAAAACATGTGATTGCTCCTAGGTTGTCTGACCAGAAAGTTCCCCCCCCCACCCCCCATCCCTGGTTCACACCAGGCCAGGTGTCCACAGGGGGGAGGAGGGGAGATAGAAACTGTAAAGAGACTTGCCTATTGTTCCTTTGTCCCACTTATGGGGTTAACAGCGACTCTAACAAAGCTACAATAGGCGAGGAATGTGGTATCTGGACCAGAGTATTTCATGCAAAAGGGGTAACTCTTGTAGAAGTTGGGTTGACTTGAGCACAATCAAATAAAAGAGAGAATAAGAAAAACACGGCTTCCAGCTGTTATTCTGATTTCTGTTATCCAAAATGCATAGATCTAACTTCAAGCCATGGTACCTATATGATCATAGTCTTTACTATCATCATTTTTTAAAATAATTTTTGAGGAAATCAATAAGCACCAGTTTAAATAAATGGTAGTAAAGATCTTAGAATCCATTATTTAAAAGAACGATTAATTTAGGGGAAGCATATTTCCCATGACCTTAGACAAGGTTAAGATAGTATAATTCAATTTTACGGCTGCGCATACACACTCAATTTAACTTGCAGTAAATTCCACTTCTATAGCAATTCTAAGAAATTCTGCAAAATTTCTTCACATATCCAATCATGTATTCTTTTACAGAAAAAAGATCAAAGTAAACAACACTTGTGGTCACTAAAATTAGAAGATTCATTTGATGCGCTTTTAATTTATTTAAAAGTATTTCTATCCCACATTTAAACAAAATAGGACATATTTTAATCACTCCCATTGCTGCATAACATTTATCCATTTAGAACACGCAAGCAAAGCTTATTTATATTTAAGCTTATAGGAAATTGTCAATACTCACAAGCTCATCTTCAGGAGTCTAGGAATACCGAAATGCTACCTGAAAACAAAAAACAAAATGTAAAATTCCATAATACGTTAGAAAAAGAATTAATATAAAAAAATTTTGGACACTAATATTCATTGAATTTGACAAAATAGTAGTTCAAAAGTTCCTTTCTTCATTGAGAGGATTCATACAAAAATAAATAATGCTCTAAGATTCAAAATATGCGATCAAATATTTTAAATAACTATAAAATACAGTCGGACCTCTATTTAACGAACCTCTATTTTGCGAATTTCTCTATTTTGCGAACTTTTCCTTGGAACCAAGAACATTTTGCAAATTTCTTCGTAAAATAACCTCCAAATAGCGAAGTGCATTCTCTATTTAACGAACTTTTTCTTGTGATCCAATATTTTTTTTCTCCCTACTTCTCAAAATATTTCAGAACATTTCAAACTTATTCTTTATTTTAACACATTTTATGGTGATGAATGACCTCGAACTGGTTTTACCAGTCGCCTAGCTCACCGAGAATAGTAAAATCGCTGTCATTCTTTGCATTTCATCCAGGAAGTGCAACCTTTATCCACCACCTCCCACCCCCATACTGTCCACTTTACTAGAAAAACTTTCAATATCCCCCCTTTCACCCTCAATGGAGCTGTCCCGTGTAATTGAACTAGTCTCCCGTTTTCTAAATTGTTGATCAGGGTTATGCTGGTAATTTCGGTTCTTGTAGATGGAAAATGTCAAAGCGACAGTGCTTGAGCATCGAAGAAAAAAATTCATGAGGTGGATAAAGGCGTGAAGAAAAAGGATATTGCTTTAAAATTTGGTATTCCTCCAAACAGCTTATCAACCATAATAAAAAATCGTGATAAGATACAAAATTATGATTCATCGAATTCTTGTACAAAACGTTTAAAAACATGTGTCTATGAAGATGTGGATGAGGCAGTTTTGAAGTAGATACACACAATGCGAGATAAAAATGTTCCGATCTCTGGGAATCATATCCTAAGACACGTGACCTGCCGGAGACAGCCACTGGTCAGTCTTATACAGCTGACTCGGAACTGCTTTTATTTCTGAGTCACTTATAGGCCGAGCGTTTTGTTTATTCCTCCACAGCTGTTTTTTTATACTCTCGAACCCAAACGGTGCATAAGGTGCATTGACTCCAATGAAGTCTTCAATTTGTGAAGGCATTGGGATACGACGAATTTCGAGGAAGCAATGGATGGCTTGACAAATTTAAGAGAAGACACGGAATTATGGCAAAAGTAATATCTGGTGAAAGTAAAGACGTTGATGCTAATGAGAGTGAAAATTGGATAATGGAGACACTGAGTAAAATTTTAAAAGACTATAAGCCAGAAAACATCTTTAATGCGGATGAGACTGCTTTATTTTTTCAATGTTTGCCTCAAAAGACATTAACATTTAAAAAGAAAAAATGCTTTGGAGGAAAACAAAGCAAAGCAAAATTAACTGTCATGTTAGGTGCAAATATGACTGTACATCAGAAATTGAAACCATTAGTTATCGGAAGAAGCAAAAATTCAAGATGTTTCAAAGGCTCAAAATCTTGGGAGGTTGATTATGACTTTAACAAAAAATCTTGGATGACGTCAGAAATTTGTGAAAAATGGGTTCAAAAGTTGGAAGAATGTATGATTGCAGAGTGTCGCAAAATTGCTCTCATTTTTTGCAATTACCCACCCATCCGAAGGAAATCAACCCAAAACTGCAAAATGTTACAGTTTTTTACTTGCCACCGAATACTACATCAAAACTGCAGCCAATGGATCAAGGAGAGATAAAAAATTTTCAAAATACACTCTCGCAAGAGAATAGTGCGAAACGTTATCACTCCGCTTGAGAACAATCAATCCATGCCAAATATCAACTTACGGGAAAGCATATCAGAAATTTCCAAAGCATGGAACTATGATGTCACAGATCGTACTATTCGCAACAGTTTTGCCAAAGCTGGATTCTTTGTCAGCAATGAGAATTCGGCAAGTACGGAGGACGAAGACGATATTCCCTTAGAGTAACTTTTAAAAAATGTGGATACAGCTAAGGGAAAAAGAAGAAATTAACGATGATGTGCTGATTGATGATTTTCTTTCACTTGATTCTGAAGTTGAAACCTCGGAAACACTAACTGAATTGAATATTTTGGACAGTGTGAAAAATAAAAACAATACAGCAATGAATTGCGAAGAAGATGGAACATGATGCAGAAATCAACAAACCTTCGTACGATGAAATGCTAAAATCATTTGAAACAATCCGACGCGGATTACAGTTTGAAGAAAATACGCCCGAAGGGGTTTTTGGTGCATTGCAAAGATGCGAGACGTATTATGAGAGAAAACACTTTTTCAAACAAAAAACTCCGACAAAATTAACAGACTTTATAATTAAATTTAAGGACGCGTGTGGTAATGTATGCTTAAAATTACTTCTTATAACAAATGCGATAATGTCATTAAAATTCATTAATTTTAATATAAAATTATACTTTTTTTAATAATATTTAGTGTTTATGAATTTAAAATATGTTTTCTGTAGTTTAGAGTATTTTAAAAGGTGAATCTCTATTTAACGAATTTTCTATATAACGAACTTTTTTTCGGGATTTAGCGATTTCGTTAAATAGAGGTCCGACTGTATTCCCATACAATGATCAGCTAGATATTTAGGACAGACAGAATTTAGTTCAACGGGGGGAAGTGAAATCCTAATGTTTAGTAGTGCAGCAGTTGTACTAGCCAGTAAGCAAAAATAAAAATTCTGCTGGTGCAATATCTGCATTATCCCTAAGAAAAATGTTTAAGATTTAATAAAGTTACGTTCTCTGAATGATAATTTATTACAACAGCAAATTACCATTTGGAAAATGCTTCATCCATTTATTGATACATTGCCTTTTAAACTACACAAAGTAATCTTATACTATTCAGAACTTTATACCAGAGTATTTTTAATAGTGGAATTTTTTTTTATTTTACGAGCAATAAAACTCATAACTAAATTTTAAAGAAAAAATGGGATTAAGTTATAAATTTGTCTTGATTTAGAGTTGATATGGATAGACACCCTTTGATACAAAATGGAGCAGATCATTTAAGCTAGTAAAATGAGATTTTTTAAAAAGGTCAGATTTAGTCAGTAAACTTTTAATTTTTAAATAAAACAGATTGTTGCGCAAAATCCCTATTTAATACATAGGTTATCCAGAAAGCAAGTTCCATAAGAAATTTATACAACAGCTGTGTTGCAAACACAAGAATGCATATGTTCACCAAATAGTCTGAACCAAATGGAAGACGAGACATCAATGTTAGAGAATACAGCAATCAAAATGCTTCATAGTGGGTTGTAATAATGTTTCAATAGGCCAATAGTTTAGGTAGTAATAGGTTTCAATAGTTCAATATGGCCATCACATTCCCATTAGGTAGCTGCACACAGGTGACATAGTTCATTGATATGGGGATACAGAATATGGTGCCTCATTGTGAACAATTAACTCAAGGTGGATGGCAGTTAAGTTTAAATATAATCCAAGGCCTGGATAATGTGAATTTTACTTGGTACAAGATCCTTTTCTAGGATAAGCTGTGCTGAAGCCAGGTTGTTATAAAACCTAAGTTTGAAATAAATAGAATTTGTGCTAAAAAACTAGCAGAGTAAAAGTAAAATTGTAAATTCAAATTTCATTAAAAAATCCAATATCTTTTAAGAACATGAATAAATTAACATGAGGTCTCTCTCCAAGCAGGAAAGGCAAGTTAAAATCAACAGCATAAAAATTTTCTAACCGATTCTGTTAAAAATAGAACAAGTGATTAAAATATGACGTATGGTTAGAGGAACTTTACCAATTCAAGGCATGCACCTTAGCAAACAATACAGTGTTATGTTTCATTACATTTTGTGTTCTTTTAATTGGTTGATGGAACTTACTTTCCAGAATCTCTAAACAGACACAGCTTTCCAAACTTATTTATTGTGTTTATGCATATTTGCAACATTAGCAGCAGTTAGAAAAAAAAAATTTTTTTTGAATCAAAAAAAGGTTACACTCCATCAAACATGGCCCAAGAAAGACTGACTGGTCTGGCAATAATATCGATTGAACATGAAATTACAGCAATCTCTACATTGATACATAATTCAAATATTCGCATATAATAAGTAATAACAGGGTAATTTCTCATAAAAATAAGGAATTGCAATATATAATTAACTTTAATTGCTAACTTATTATTATATTTGTTAATGATTTATTATTATGTGAATTATTGAAAACTGATTTTTCCTTTTTTTCCCAATACCATTTTGTTCACTCATCATCATTTTCCCAATACCATTTTGTTCATTTGTTGAAGAAATCAATAAGTTATCCTAATTATTGAGCGCTATGCATATGAATATGCGAGTAGGTATTGATGAGAGGTACAAGAATTTTTCATTGCTAGGATGTACCAGGAAACCTTGTGCTGGCCATGGCAAGGGACAAACATAGTACCTAAAGAGGTAATATATATCAATATCATCTCAGTCTGAAGCATTCTCCGTTCGATGTATCTGCGTGATGGTCACTGCAAAGCTTGGGTGCTGAGGGCGCAGTCCTAACGGCCATCACCGACCATGGCATGACCCCTCCCAAAGGAGGAACACACTATCACAGGCAAAGGGCACAAGCCATTATTGTACCCTCTGGGAAAGCAAGAACCTGCTTACTTATCCAGAGGCTTTTCATCCATGTACTCATGGTGACCCCCAGAGGGACAACAGATTAAATACTCTCGCATAAAATACCTATTGCTTACATAAGTAATGCGAACAGCGAAAGATATGCAATCGATTCAATTCAATTTTCTCTACCATCATCAAATGAAATTATTTTATGCAACAGAACAGGAGAAAAGTTTCATATTTTCTAGCTAGAAATATTAGCATGAATACTATGAAATAAAAAAAAATGCCAACATGCCATAAAACAAATAGAATATGTTAGCTACAACTGCATACTAATACTATGAAAAAAAGAATGTAAATATAATTCATGCTAATATACAAGATGGAAACAAAATCTCTTTACAATTTCATAAAAATAAAAGGCAATTGATGAGATATATTGATCAAATTTTTCCCATGCACTCATTCTCAAAATTAGTAGTCACATTGTATTGTCTATTTCAGGTACCTTATTATTAAAATAGCTAAGAAAAGTCCTAATGTGTATCATAGGGGTTATATCTTTCAATGGGGTGATTTTTAATAAGTCTGACATTATATATATAAAAAGATAAGGACATTAGCACATTGAGCATGGGTGCAGAGGTGGGTTGTGCCTTTTTTTTTTTTTTAAGTCAAAGGACAATAATTTTATTTTAAGTTTTTCATATACATGGACAGGGTAATAAATAATGTGTACAGTATCAAAAGATGCAAAAACACAAATTTTTCAATTTTTAGTTAGTTATATTATAAGGCATAATGTTAATGCCTTGGAGTCTTTATTTACAGTTTGGTTTAGTAAACAGTAAGACACCAATGTAATACCACATTTCTACAAGTCATTGTACTGTAACAAATTTAGGTTGGTAAGTGATAAATGTCAAGACAAAACTCTTCGATGGATATCCACACACGTGCAGGATTTGGGTACCTGGCATAGCTCCCCACCTTCCTTTGGTGTAGCATGTGCATCAAATAAAATAAAGAGTGGGCTTTCACCATAGTTATCAGGCTCATATTTCAGGTCTTATTCAGTCAATGGATGAACACACATCATTTTAGTGCTTATCAAAATAGATGACTATGAATGTGAAAAAACATGGTTAAAAAAAATGTGAGAAAAGATAATGTCTCATGAGGATGGTATTCCAAGTGAGTTTGGATATGTCCATTTATCTGATGAATATAAACCTAGTTTAAGTGAAGACAGCACTTCCAGTAAAAGAAATATACCAAAGAAACCTAAAATAAGCATGAAGAAAATACCTTTATATTTAACATTGTAGTGAGACACTAAATAAAGTCATGCTATCTTGGAGAGTTTGTAATGTTAAGCATCTCTTGATACTATGCCAGCTTAAGTGTACCACCTGGTGAGGTGCAAGAGCTGTACTTTGTCATGCTTAATGTGTTAATGACCTGTAGCAAAGGTCACAGGTGCCATTGCGACCATTGATGATGCTATGCTAGAGAAAACATGGCAAGAAATCGAACACCATCCTGATGTGTCTTGTGCAGCTAATGGACTAACTAACTGCAAAGCCCATATCAGATGGGTGAATTTTTCATCAGAAAGCACGAGTTTTTGCTGTCCAAAATCAGTTTTTCACCAACCAAATGAATGGCGACTGGTCAGTATTTCAGTTTGAGGAGCCAAACTCAACCTGTTTGACAGAAAATTCATCCATCTGATATGGGCATAAAAATGTCTTTTAAATAAGACAAAAAGAAAATTTTAATGTCAACTTCCTTATTTTGCAAAAATTTCCACAGATTTAACTATTCATTTGTTTTTTGAATAAAATCTAGAAACTGTAAAGAGATATTTTAGACACCCTGTATAATGAGAAATCCTTCATAGTAATTATATTCATTTTATATTAACATAAATACTATAAAATAAATGTGCTATGTTTAAAATATGAATATAATAGAATCTAATAAAAATAAGTAACTTAGAATTTAATTCTTATATTGTAGATCTAAAAATACTTTAATGAGATAAAAAATTGACAACATTCTCAAAATATTTATGATAAAAGCAATCATTTTGTCATTGAATTAAAATTTTAAACATTAAAGTGAACCTTGTTATATTTTTTAATATTTTCTAAAATTATAGATTTTTATAATGCTATCATCTTATATTAACACCCTGTTTGCTTTAAAAAAAAAGCTTCTTGCTGCCTTCAAAAGAAATGTATGATCCAACACAAATTTTTAAAAATTAATAAGTTTACAATATTTGAGGATATAGAATGCGAGTATATTGATTTTACATACTGCAGGACAAAAATGAAACATGTTTAGATTTTTTTTTTAAATTATATGGCAGAAAAGAAAAAAAAAAAAGAGTTCTTTAGCAAAACAATTTAAGTACTTCTCATACAATTAAGAGAGTAACTTCTGTCATGAAAAATATTTCCAGAAATATTATCTAGAAAAATTAATGAGATCAGTTTTTAAAAAACATCCAAGTAGGAAAAGCCTTCCCTGTAAAAAGCTGTACGTCTCTCTCTATTCAAACCGAAAAACTTTTCTTCATATAGTAATTTTTCTTGCTAAAGAATTCATGTCGAAGGTTTTTTTTAAAACCTATTCTCCATTTTTAGAGACTAGACCGATTTTGTATTGATGCCCAGAGTTCATTTTATATTAAAGAAACTAAAGCAAAAATTATCATAAAAACTAAACTGAAAAAAGTAGTAATAGCATGCATTTATTGTAATAAATCATCTTCTTAAATCAAAATTTCATATTGAGATAGTTTTCTGTGCAAAACTTGTTTCTGATTGAAAAAGAAAATAATGAACTTTTTTTTGTAAATTCCTTATAGGAAGACGGGTTAATGTGGAGTCTACAGTGCCCACCTACTTCGTTCCTCTTAGGTTTGCCAACTCTTTGCCACCAAGAACGGAGATGAGAGAACATTTGTTTTGGTTGTGCAATGATGTTTTTAGTGAGTAACATGCGCGCAAATTGATCTTTTCATCTGTGTTTTGAGCATCATGCTATATTGCACATCGTTTCTATTGGACTGTTTTGTTCATCTCTTCAATATGATTGGTCAAATCATTCGAATTTGAATAAAACTTCATTTGGAATTCTTAGATTTGAATATTGGTTCAGTACTGTGTATGATATTCTGTGTGTTTCATTTCTCAATGAATGAACGAAGCTATGAGTATTCCGCTATGCTGAAAGCAAAGCCACTGGTGTTTTTTAAACTTAAAAAAATTTGCGTGGTACACGCTCATGCAGTAGGCATTGCATGCGGAAATTCTCGTTTTCGGAATTTTTTTTTAAAAACTAGATTCCTAACATTCAATGAAAAATCATAGCTACTAGTTTCCTGCTATGCTGAAAGCGAAGCTGCTATTGTTTTTTTAAGTTAAAAAATTTGCCCGGTACACACTTGAAATGCCGCAGGCATTGCGTGCTCAATCTCTCCTTTTCAGGTGATGCATGTGCAAGAGAGCAATAAAAACCGTACTGCACATCCAAAACAGTATTTGGCAATGGCAAATGTAATTGCGCCAAGAAAAATTGGTGAGAAGCAGGCCGGCACCGTAGACTCCAGGTTTACTGAAAGACGATCTAGTGCAGTGGTTCTGATGATACGACTTTGGGAAAATTTCAGCAGATCTCAATCAATCATGGTCCCAAGAACCTCAAACAACCCTGATTCAAAAGTATATATATATATGTTAAGGTTAATGTTCATAATAACTGTGGTAAATTATACATAATAACTGTGGTAATTATGCATAATAACTGTGGTAATTATGCATAACTGTGGTAATTATGCATAACTGTGGTAATTATGCATAATACAGGGATGAGATTGGTAAAAAAGGAAAAAGACTGAAATCGTACGAGAGCAAAAAAATTGTACCATAATTTATAAGCGAAAGAAGTAAAACATCAGAACATGCAGCGTGATGGAAATATTATACTATAATGATTAATAACTTAGTTATATGTACTGAATTATAAATAATTAAGAAAAAGAATATTAAATTATTATTAAATCATTCACATTAAAAGTTAATAAAAAGTTTTAATAATAAAAAAAGTTTTAATAAATAAAAAGTGCAGAAAAAAAATCTCTTTTCTGCAAAATATGCCACAGAGGTTTTGTTTTCTGCAAAAAGGTGGTACTTCATACTTTGAATGGCACTGAATGTTGGAATGTTCATTCTTGTAGAGTTTGCTGATATGATGTTGATTCGTCAGTAGAAGACGAATCAGCTGGTTTCCTAGCCGGTGGAGTTAAGCCGCACGGTCGAGCATATTTTCCCAGAATTTTCTTTCGAAAACGGAAGATAGGAAGGTTTCTTTTTCTTTGCGTAAAAGTGGAATTTTCGGAAGAAAAAGCAAATTTCTGCGGGGGAAAAAAATCGGAAATCCGAGGGGAGGGAGGAAATTTTGCGAGAAAAAGACAAAAAAGCGGAATTTCTCCAAAAAAGCGGAAATCCACCAAAAAGCGGAAAAATCTCATCCCTGATAATAAAGTAGCCACTTAAAGTGGATAATTTATGAGAATTTACTACATTAACAGATTATTATGCATAATAACCAAGTAAGCCGGTTCAAGTGGATAATTTGAGAATTTACCACATTAATAGGTTATTATACATAATTGCCAATGAAGTTTGGTCCATGACATTAATTACAATGACCAAACTCCATGGGCACCCATGCCCGGGGGCAAGGTGGGGCTGTAGCCCCATTCCCCAGCTCTCAGGGAAAGGAAAAAATATAGTTTAGTCATGTGTTTTTCTTTCAAGAAAATGATTTAAAAGTTGAAAAAGAATTAATGTTCAGGAAGGTCTTAAACGTAAAATGCGAGTTGAAATTTTGAATTTGGAGGACAAAATTTTTTTTGCTCTTCGCAGAAGAGAGCAAAAAACTCTGGTTTCGAGGACAAAGTGATTGATTTGTTTGGCGAAAAGAAATTTACAGTTTGCTTTTTTAGATAAATATTAGTGTCAAATCCATAAACTAACCTATGCATAATAATTTACCTTACAGTTTGCTTTTTATATCAATACCAGTGTAAAATATTATGAGGTGTACATTTTTAGTTTGTTTTCTATATTAAAGAATAACGACTCTGCTCCTGCATTTGTGTTGCTAAATATTCCCTGGTTTCAATAAAGTAGTTAAAATAACGTGTTATTCTTTTTTTATAGAGTATGATTACCATTGCCTAGTATTTTAGTAACTGGACAAAGTTTTTAACAGGGTCGGAACTGGAACTTTTTTATGGCTACTTACAAGCCGCCATTCGTCTTCCAAAATATTAAAAATACTCCATACCCCCAGGTCTAGCCCCCCCTCCTACAAACTATCATATAGGTGCCCTTGCCAAACTCCACGGCTAAATGTGATTAATTAAGCAAAATTTATTGTTTAATACAGTTAAAGGTTAGAAGCTTAAAGTTAAATCTTTTCGAAACCAAAGTATTTGTGGGTTGTCTTTGCACTATCTCCTGTTTCAAATGCAGAATTTCAACTGCACTCACGATGCCTGCACCATCTAAGTGAATTTTTTAACTTAAAAAAAAAAAAAAAAAAACTATGGCTTCGCTAGCAGCAGGAGCCGGAACCTTGTAGATTCGCTATCTCACTGAATGTAAGGAATCTGTGTTCTTTAAATACTCAAGTGAAGCAGGAGAAATTGTGCTCATGATGCCTGCGGCATCTGAAATGGACACTGGGTACAATTTTTTTAACTTAAAAAAAAAAAAAACATCCCATGGCTTCACTAACAGGGGAACCTAGTATCTTCGCTAGCTCATTGAACGTTAGAATTTTGAAGAAATTAGAGGAGAACACAGGTATATCAACGAATGTAAAAAAATATAAAGCATTTGCTACTAGCGGCAAATGTTTTTCAGAACAAGGAATAGTAAAGAATTAATAAACTGACTTAGTTCTAATATTTTCAATTGGGAAGAAATACTATAGATTCCACAAAAAAAAAAGAATATGAAGAATCAAAGAAACAACCATGCAAGTGAAGACAGAATTCTAAATGATGAATTCCAAAATATGAATAAGTGACTTCATAAAATTCCAAGCAAACGATTTTTATTAAATTCATAAATCAATAAAAATCATTCAATTACATAATTGGAGAAATATAAAATCACTAAATAAATAAAAATTCTATTTCAAAACATTTAATTACAGTTAAATTTTTAACTCCAACTTTAGAGGATGCAAGAGAAGTCGAAAGCTACTCCTTTGAAAATAATCACATTAACCGAACTTCATTGGTAATTATACATAATAACTGGTTAATGTGGTAAATTCTCATAAATTATCCACTTTAACCAGCCTACTTGGTTATCATGCATAATAACTGATTACTCACATTGACCGTAGCATATATATATAATGCTTTCCCAAAGTTAACTTGCAAACAAGATAACTTGAGAAGTTTAAATCTGATTTGAATAGGAGAATATGTTGTAGGGAGGATGAAAATCTCGGTCAAGTTCATAGATTGGTTATAAAGTTCAAATGGGGTGGAAATAGAAGGGGGAGGGAATTTTCATTTCCCTTTACTTCTCTTATGATTGAAGATAGAAAGATAATTCAAATTAGGCAAACAACTTTTGTACTGAACGTTTTTTGATAGCTACAATAGTATAAAAGTTAGGGACTGAAAAGTGATTTTTATTCCCCCCCCCCCCCAGCTTCAGCTGCTTTTCAACCTATACTTGTGACACCCTGTAGGAAAGATCTCATTAGTTGCATTCTCTTCCATCCCTTTTCATAGTTCCAACTCTTGTGAAATTAGAGAAGGAAATGGCAGAGGGAGGATTCCTGATACATCTATACAAATGGAATCTACCTTTGCTTTCCAGCTTGTCGACAGATTTATTTTTTTTTTAAATGTAAATCATCAAAATATTACAAAACAACTGCAATTTCAAACACTGCAGTTTTTATACAAGAATGAACTTCTCCCCTCATGATTTTTTTTAATAATAATTATTTAGAATTTAAATAATACGAAATGGTGAAGCAATTCATTTTACAAACATCTACATAGTTAGACAGTAATTTTATTTTAGTGTTTTACCCACTTTTTGAAACTTAACCCTTTGTGGACGACTATCACAGAGGTGTGCTAGCTTCTAGTAATGTTAAGCGTGCAGCCATCCTCAAAGGATTAATAGAAGAGATTCAATACATTTCCAAAAATTATATATAATATTAATTCAGTTTTCATTTCTAAACAACATATAAATCATTATTACATCTAGGTCTGTCTTTAACACTAAAAAGTAAAATGCTTCAGCAATTAAAATATATTTCAAGAGCTTACATTTACTATGACTGTAAAATAGATAGGATAATTGAATGTAAAATCAGAAGTTTCTATCATACTTCCAACTGTATTATTCCATTTGATGATACACACTGGTAACTGAGCTGTTATTTCTTTTTAAAATGCATTAAAGCATAATTAAGGAAATGGTAACTACATACCATAATTTTGAATAACATGAATTGTCAATGCAATTGCTTTCCATTACAAAAAGTGATATTGGATTTGAATTAACAATATCTGTGGAAATATATTATTAATATATGAGAAATGGAGGGGCACTAAATAACTTCAAGTGTTCCCTTGTGAGTAAGTTCCTCATTATTTCTGATGTCCCAGTAACATTTCTAACCTGTATCAATTTCACCATTTTCTAAAATAATCATATGTCTCTCAATCCAGCTAACTTTATTTTTGAACCTATTATTTAAAAGAGAATTAGTTTTGAAAACTTAATCAAGAGCACGAAAAAAAAAAATTCAAAACTAATGTCTTGCTTTTATATTTAAAAACAAGCAAGTTCGATACAAAACACCAATAAATTGAATAATGGAATTAAACTTTGCTCAAATTGTATTAAATTAAATATTTCAAATTTTCAGTTCTATCAAACCTCTGTTGGCTGAAAACGAGGATATAGAAGCGGCATTCATTCACCTACGGTATAATACTGTAAATAAATTGAGTACCTTAAATTCGAAGCAAAATAAACGGTAGGTAGAAAGAAAAACTTACATGTCAATACAAATACACCCTTTTATCACATTAGTTCAAAACTACTTTATTCACCTCTTGCACACCGGACGCTTTTATTGACAGCTTATTTCAAAACAGAGCTAACATTAAAGACAGTACAAACTCTTACCCAATCAGAGTTTAGAAGAGTTACGCAATCAAGTCAATTCATTGTAGTGTTCAAACTTCATCGAAACGAATCTGTTCCTTTATCGTCCAGGGATAGGAGCCGAAAATCAAATGGGTGCACTGTGATGTAAATGGAAGACTGTTATATAAATAAATTTTTAAAGTCATTAATAATTAGACATTAATTAATAACTAAGCAAATTATTCATTTATAGTAAAAGAAAGGATTTTGGTTTGTTATCAAATGACCGTTCAAACTTCCGGTTTTTCCTGGAGATACTTATGTTCAATACTCTATTTGGAAAAGTAATTGTCATTTTAAGTCTTTTCTGTGTTATTACTGTTTAAGGATGCTTTGAAATGCTAAATTCAGTGCACCATAACTTTGAGTCGGAGGCATGGCCATCATAATTACCTTGTTATCGCTAATTTTGGCTCTTTAAAATACAAGATAAATATTATTTATTATGCTATTTCCTTCAATTTGAATCAAACAGAATGAGAAGATAAAGAATTGTAATAAAAAGTTTAGAAAAATATACGACTTCTGGCTTTGTCTATAAGAGACGCAAGTAATTTGAACTTGGCGCTCGAAATAGGAACCAAAAAGATTTGTTGCAGAAATTAATAGAGTTTCTTTATCGGAAGAGATGACGAAAACCGGAAATCGTGAACGCACAGTCTCTTCCGGTACCGACTTCGCGTTTCATTTCGTTGGAGAAAGTTTGTTTGGGATTTTAACCGGGGGAATACAATGAATAAGAATATTATGATTATTTAAAATTTTACGAATAACAATTACATTCTTAATCAACTGCACATTAATGCGCTGCTAAAGAGGAAACATAGGTGGGAAATCTTTATCCATCATCCTTTTAAATTAGTAACTTAAAGTTTTATTCGTTCCTTTGAACAAAAAAATCTTTTTTTTTTTCTTTTTTCATTTAAATATTTCGCCTTATAAGTGAAATATTTTTGGTAATTATAAAATAGTTTTTACAGATTACCTTCTGTGATATTGAATTCATTACTATAATGCTCTAATTTTTTATATATTGTCAGTGATATTTTATGAAATATTTGATTTTATAATAATTAAATAACCGATACATCAAAGCATATTCTTTGCATTTTTACACAGAAAACAGTACACAGGTTTTTTTTTTTCTTCAGTGTGATTAAATGTAGAAGAATTTTAACCAAAACATTGAAAGTTTTTTTTAAACTGAAATTGCGTGTTCTGTTTAAATGCTGCTTAAAAATCAATAATCCTCTGTGTAAATTCCAGGTTATTTTAGGTTTGTACTTGGTTTGTTAGGGTTGCTCAGGTAGGAACTGATTGAAATTTTGGGTAATTTTTCCTGTTGGCTGGACCACAGTCAAAATGCATATGATTGTTCCAAATGTAGCTTCCTTATATTATGATTTTTCTTTTATAATTTAATCATTCTTTTATAATTTATTATTGCTATTTGCATTTGTAACAACACTTACACTTCACAACAAGTGCTGTTCCATTAAAGATTCAGTAATAATTTTTAAATGCTGTAATAAAATGGGACAATCAAAAATTCAGTGAACCATAGGAAATTATCATTAGTATTTATAAAAATTAGGGATGTACCTAACAAATAGTAATTTGGCTAAATGCTGAATATTCAGCCGAGTATTCACTTTCTTAAAAACTTTTCACTTTTTGGTTGAAATCTAGAAGTTGGAACACACTCTTAGTAAAATGGCGCCATCGTGCCAAGTCGCCAAAGCAAGATGGTAAACAAACGACCATCGGTCACAGTTAAAAGTTAATCGTTTAATCTTTTTTCGAACCCATTGCCTTTGTGGTTTGTCGTTGCACTATCTCCCGTTTTAAATGTAGAATTGCAACAGAACTACTAGCTTTCCTAGCTCATTGAATGTACGGAATCTGTTACTTTTAATTATTCTTATGAAGCAGGAAAAATAGCTCTCGCGATGCCTTCGGCATCTGAAGTGGGCACCGGGCAAATTTTTTTAACTTAAAAAAACATCAGCGGCTTCGCTTTCAGCAAAGTGGGATCCTAGTAGCTTCGCTAGCTTAGTGAATGTACGGAATCAGCTTCTTTTAATTACTCTAATTTAGCAGCAGAACATTTGCCCTTAGTAGCGTTCAAAACAAGTACAACTTCAAAAATTCCATGCAAACGATTTTTATTACAAGACAAAGAAAAAATCTCTCAATTAATATGATCGGAAAAATATATCATCACTAAATAAACCCAAGTTCTATTTGTCATTTATTTACTAATTGAAATCATACTAATTAAAATACATTTTATTATTTAATTAAATATTTTAAGTTATTTAAAAATCTGCGTAGTATGTAAACAACTCAAATCACGCAAAACGCTTGCCATGACGTAAGCAATCTAGCTGATGGGTTGCCAATGGAACTAATCCGCTCGATTCCTCAGGTTACCATTTTGGCGATGAAATCGGTGTGTTCCAACTTGTAGATACCAACCCACTTTTTATTGTAAATAAAATATTTCTCAAATTTTAAATAAAAAAAATCAAAGAATAATAAAATTGATTATTTATTATTTGTGCATTTAAAAACATTTTAACATCTTTGCATTTTTGTAATATTTTAAAATATCTTAATTCCAATGCTAAGAAATGAGAAACCCTCTCCTTTTTGGGATTGCTTCACAGAAATGAAAGAGTCATCAATGTAGAACATGACAAAAACACAGAACAAAATTCTGTGGATAAATTGAAATTATTGGAAGTAAATTGCCATTTTGATAAAGAACTTCTAATAGCTGGGATAGAGTGTCCACTTTATTGGTGAGGGAAAAAATGCTGAAAAATGTCCAAGATTTGCAAATTAAGCAATAAAATATCTTTCAGCTCCTGCAGGTACAATATATAGTGAACATTTGGATGGGTAATTGGCAAAAGGGTAAGATTTCACTGCATAGTTATCCTTTTTCCAATCACCCAATCTTTTATTTTCTGAATCTGGTAATATATAAAAAACCAAACGAAACATACTTTTTCCTAAAAATGCTGATAATTTATTGTTCTTGCATCGTAATTTCAGGCTTCACAATGATAAATGATAAAAGACATTGTTAAATGCACCAAATTTACTTAAAATTGAATAAATGTTAGGAATTTTTTATTTTGATAATAAATGTCCTGAAATGTAATTCTGCACAATATTCTTTGTTAAATAAATATAAAAACGCACTTTTTAAAAGATTATTATCCTGAAGTTATTTGGCCGAATATCTATTTAGTATTCAGCCAGACCGAATATTCTGCAAAAAGGCTGAATGTTTGTTACATTCCTAATAAATATTGCAACTGAACAGCTAAAACTTAAGTTTTTTAAAAAAAATTCTAGCACATTAAGAAATAACCTTAAAATGTGTGCATGGCGATGTTAATAAAATAAGTTTAAAAATTATGAAGCAAGCAAGTATTTACTTTTTTACAAAGTATTTTATTCATCTTACTTATAATGGTGTATGAACCATGTGAAACATTGTAATTGCTGTACAAAAGGAGTTGTATTAGTTTTCAGTATAAATTATGATTCAATTTGTGTCTTAATTACTTTATTTCCTTCCCAAAATTACATTTTTTTTAAAATTATAGTTAGCCCAGACTTTTAGATCCGATTATTGAAGCTTAGGGGAAAGGAGGGTAAGTGTACACACCTAGTGGCTTTTAGCTTATAAAAACTCAAATAAGTAAAATACAAACTTCAATTTTTCACACAATGTTCTTTATTTAACTATGAATCAATAAATCTAGTCTACATGATTTTGTCTCTAATAATTTAAGTAAGAAAAATAAAACTAAAAAAAAATGAAAAATGCATACTCTTGGCCTATCTGAAGGATAAGAGTGCGCAGGTAATGGGGCTAAGAGTACGCGCTGGATCTGGTCTAACAATAGTTGCGTATGAATACACAAGAGGCACTGCAATCCTCCTGCCGCCACTCTTTGCACTATCCACATTAAATCCAGCTTTCATGACAGGAATTTCCATATCCTTAGGAAATAATTAAAGTAACATCAACAGCGGAAACCATAGTCTGAGCTAGTTGATGGTTGTTTGCCGTTATAACAAGAAGTCTATTCTTTCTTTGCATTTTTTTTAAATTACCCCCTCACTACCCTTCCTACATTTTTAGGGAAATTCTGTATTTTTTTTTTTTTTTTTTTTTTGTCACTTTCATTTTCTTCCAAAAAAGTTTTAACAGGCGAAGGTGTTGTGATTTCTGACTTAACTGCAAGTCTCCTTTTCTTCTAGTTTATATTATCTTTTTCCTTTTGCTTTGGAAACTATGAAATTGAACTAATTTCTAAAATTAATTTTATTGTAGGTGGCCTTTTCTAGGTCTAGGCATCGCTTAAAAGAAGACAAAACGTCGAAAAGATAAAAGAAAGTAGGCCTATTAGCCTACAGCTTTCCGGTTTTTTGCAGGGTGCATTCGTTGATCCCAAATTCTTGAGCCACTTCCTTTTTACTCCTGCTGACCTTCAAATTGGGGTTAACCTCTTCGGTTATTTCCACAGGAGAGTTTTCTAACAGTTTTCCTTTTATAAGGCAATATTCACTAATAAACGAGTTCCTAAAACAAATTATAAAACATCTTGGTATGCTACAAGTTTGCGAGAAACAATGAAATAAGCTGAGGATAATTTTGTACAACTTAAACTAAAAAAACAGAATCTTGTCAAGATGAAACTATTTCTCATTAAAATATTACGTTTTTATTCCAATAAAATATTATAGCAGAGCTATTCATTTATATACAATTGTTTATTACTTTTACAAGAACAAAAAAAAATGTAGAAGTTAACTCTAGTTTACTGAGTCTAAAAGTACACAGTGAAAAATTGCTGCAAACTCTTGGCTTCCTTGCTAGCTCTTGACTAAACTGCCGCTAGGCACGAAAATGTTATAGATAGATAAACTCAATTTACACCAACTTGTAGCTTATGATACATGCTTTAATTTGAAATATGCCTTCAAACATTTGGTTCAATTTAAATAATGAGAAACAATTGTATTGTATGATTGAAAAAATTAGATAGAAAAGTTAATTTTGTTTTATAAATGGAAAATTAAGTGCAGCAAACCAATGGTAATAATATCGCATTTTAACACAGTAGCTACACCACTAAAAGGTCATTGGTAATTCTCTGCAGTGTTGTCAACAAGGTAAAATTGCTGTGCGTATTCTCAGCCGCCTGCGTACTTTTACCCACTGTTCCCCTATAGTTTTAAGCATGAAGGTAATAAGATTAAGAGATTGAATTAGTTAAATTAAATGTTCTTTCTATACAAAATTTCTGCATAGATTTATGAATTTTTAAATTTGAACCTGAGATCTCTTTTAAACCTTGTTTATA
This sequence comes from Araneus ventricosus, assembly GCA_013235015.1. Classification (NCBI taxonomy): domain Eukaryota; kingdom Metazoa; phylum Arthropoda; class Arachnida; order Araneae; family Araneidae; genus Araneus; species Araneus ventricosus. The sequence continues at coordinate 22,424 of BGPR01019835.1, forward strand.
TAACTATCATTTACAGCCTCTAAAATTCTTTATTTTTTTCCTTCACATCACAGACGTATGATTTTCAGTTAAATCTTAACTTATGATTATTTCACTCAGTGTCCAAAACTTAAGTAAGAAGATTGTGTTTGTTGAAGCCTCCATATATATTAGGTTCTTACATTCTAAATATTTTATCACTGAAATATATATTGTTGATGTGGGTGTGAAGTTAGGTAAATGTTATGACTGCCTTAGTTATTTACTATTCATCTGAATACAGTTTAGAAGTTTCAGAACATCTTTCAATAATCTCTACTGGAAACTGCAACAATTTATACAACTAACTAGTCATCTGTATATTCAGTAGTATTTGTAAAAGATTACATCTTAAATATTTCATATCTATTACATTCCTGATTTAATGTTTTCTTCTATGATTTCATGTTCACTGGTGTAACACAACTGCTTACCCAGGATTCCAAAATGGTCATGGAATTATCTAAATCTTTGCTAAAAAAAGTTTAATCCAATATATTCAACTTTTAAAATTGATACCAAATTTACAAAAAAAATTTGCATGATAATGATGACATTCTCTTGAAAGTATGACAACAATACTAATTACATAACATATGCATTAGTTTTGTGAAATAAGTGTAGAAATGATCTTGCAAATTTTCGCTTGTTGAATTTTTCTTTTAAATATCTGAATAAGAATTTCTTTTTTGGACATGATATTTAAACAGAAGCTTGATTTGTGAGATCAATACTTTCTGCATATTATTTTTGTAGATCATCATCTGCTGAGATAAATGAAAATTTCACATATAAAGGCCTCCTGCTGTTCTTGCAATAGAAGACAAATATATCTATATAAACTTTTTTTGTTCATTTCTATCAAACTAAGAGCCATCTACTTATAAAAATAAATTTGTATTGGAATTATTCTGTAGCTTCAATTATATGCACAGTGGTTAAAATTGAAACACCCCTGTTAAGAGTAGTCCATACTGTAGAGCAAAAACCATTAGTTATAAGAACACTAAATCTTCATAGCATGCATTGCAAAGCATGGGGGAATGAATAATGCAAAAGAAGGAAACATTAACACATTTGAAGTGGGAAGCATAAAAATACTTTTTTTTTTTTAAATTACCCAGCATCAAAATTTTAATTCAAGAAATTATGTCGGTCTGTGAACATGATAACTCGAAAACTATTAAAGATAGAGAGATGAAATTTGGTATGTGATCTTTACACATAATTTGTAGGTTTCTATCAAATTTCCATCTACAGGAAGTCTGTCTGGTCATCTGCCCATGTTCATGTGAACACGATAACTCAAAAACTTAAATAGCTAGATGGATAAAATTTAGTACATAGTTATCATCAAGTACGTAGGTCTGTATCAAATTTTGGACCTAATCCATCAAAGGGTTCACTGCCTTTCGGTCTTGTATAATCGCATGCTTGTGAACATGATAACTCCTTAGTACGATGATTTAGATAAATGAAATTTGGTAAGTGGCCTTCTAATCTTAATTGTAGATCTGTATCCAATTTTTGATTCAATCGGTTTAAAAACAGCCGTTCAAATTGTATATTCAATTTTCTTACTATGACGCAAGGCCATTTTGTGTCTTGGTGATATTCATGACCTTAGCACACACTAAGGGGAACTAGTGGATAGTCATGGCATTCTGGGTTACAGGAGGTTCGCATTTTTTTATCCACCCAGGGGAGGGGAAATGACAACTTTTTGGGAAGTATACAAGAAGTTTAGGGGAGACCACTCCAGCTAGTTCTCAACTGATGCAGAGCGTACAGTGATGAATAAGGAATCAGTGGATAGAATTTTCTACTGACTTCTCACATAGCTTACTTAGTTTACATTAAAACTTGTTTGTTCAAAATTTAAGTTGAAAAACAAGTTAAATTAATGCCAGTTTAATCATCCCTATGATGTCGGCAACTTTCTCAACACAGCCATATTGTTCTATATATTATTTTTGCTGTCAGCATCTCTTTTTCTCAACTAATACAAAGCCTACAAGCATGAATAAGGTATCAATGATTAGGACTTAAACGACTTCAAACATAGCTGACTCAGTTTACATTAAAACACATTGTTTGTTTAAAATTTAAGTTAAACGAAGAGTTAAAACATCATAAACATTGTGGCATCATGATGTGCAATTCCTTGCCTTATATATAGCTATTTTATAAAACTAACCTATATAAATTTTGTAACTTGACCTCATTTTGACCAACTTAACCAAAGTTTTAATTTCAACAACCCAACAAAAGTTTAAACCATTTTTTTTTTGGGGGGGGAGGGTTGAATGTCAGAAAGTTTTGCATTTATTTACTAGTTTTTTTTTTTTTTAATTATTCATTGAGGGGGTTTTTTGTTGTTCATTTTTTACCATTTAAGATGCATGGTGAACTCTCTTTACTCTTTCAGATAAATCTTTTCTTAAATATTCACTATTTTGTATCTGCTGCAAGGGAAAGCAAGAAAACTTGCATCACAGAAAAATTCATCTACTGTTATTTTTCAGATGACAGCTTATAATGATTTACATAAGATCAGCATATATATCAAGCATTTTCTTATTGCCAAATTTTATGCAAAGTCCTGTTTGACATAATATGAAGTTTTTTTTTTCAGTGATAGATATCAAAAATGTAAAGCTATTATATATTATGATAAAATCCTTGAAATACAATTAATAGAGCACTTGGTGAAATAAACATTATAAAACAATTTACTCAAAATTTTCTCCTTCACAATAAATAATATCTGATTTGCATAGCATTTATGAATACATGTAATCTGATATAATGTTTTTTTAACTTGCATTTATATTTTCACATCTACTTGATTCTTTTTCATCTTTGTATGCTTTTTTTTTCTAACTAAGAGTCTTGAGAAAAATTTTCTCAATGTTTTTTTTTCCCCCTTTCTCATATCAAAGTAGACATTTTTTAAAAAATTGTTTTAAATAATATAACATCCTAAAATGTTATGTTTTGCTATTGTATCTTTTTGATAGGATATAATTGCCACCCTCTTAAATAATATATTCCCTTTTGACCAGAACCTACCTTAAACCAATTATTCCCTTTAGCTTCAATCAATTACAGTCAGAGCTGGTTTGACACCTGCCTTAAATTTGATTTATAGCATTTCCAGATAGCTCTTAATTGACTATGCAATAAAAAAAGCAGCTCCACTGTATATATGTAGAGATGTAGCTGCTTTTGCAAAAATTAAAGAAGAATTCTAAAGCTCCATTGTTCAAGATTGATTGTTGCTTTATGAGTAGACTATTGTGCAACTGATTACAGTTAGTTTAATTTTGCATGGCGAATGGCATACCTTTTGTAAAGATTTCAATAGTGTGTCCAAAATTCTTATGACAAAATCCTTAATTTTTTTTTTCGTCTTTAAATAAAACTAGTCTACGAGAAAGTCGTTGAGGCTTTTAGAATCGAGGTCAACAAATAAATATTAAGTCCTCTTATGATCAAGCAGATGGTTAAGATATCTTGTTTATTTCCTTGTAAAATGGCATTAACAGTAATTCCAGGAAGTTCTCTGTTGTGATACTTTAATAAAGGCTGTTTAATGATCATAAATTTTTCATAAAATCTTTGAATTCATAACTCATTTGCACATTAGATAACTATTTATATCAAGAAGAGTAGTGAGCTATTGGAACTTGGTTTTTGCATAATGTACCTACTACTATTTTTTTTTCAAAAATTGTTTCATTCTATCTGTCACATTTCATTAACTTGCAAATCCTTTTTAAGGGATTTTTTTAAACAGTGTATGTATCTTTAGATTTATTGATACTTTAGTTAATATTTGGAATTATTCTATAGAGCTCTCTTATTTTCATTGGTATTTCAATCGCTTAGTCTAGAAATGTGGATGTTACGAGAAGATATAGAGTAATATTAAAAGTGTTTTTTTTTTTTTCAGATAACTTGGTTTTTTGAGTATGGACCATTTCACATGAAAGAAACACACTTTTTCACAATAAGTCAAAGCAGTAATTTGGGTGAACTTCGCAGCACAAAAAAATTACTCTGTCGTAATCATTGTGAAGTGTCAGCTTTGGGATCATTTTTCTTGAAGAATAAGAAAGTATTGTAAAATGACAAATCATTTCAACTCGAGTGAAACACGTCTTAAACTTGAATCATTTCCCCCAGAAAGTCACCTAGATGTATCTGGACCTTATGTTACGGATAAGAAACCTTTCTTATGTGATGAAACATTTTCCGATGAAGAGCAATTACATCGACATTTTTCTTATGACACTAATGAAGCACGCTTTATATGTGATGTGTGCGAAGAGTCGTTTTCTGACGAGAAGAGTTTTAAGAAACATTATCGCATTCATACAGAACTAACGTTTACTTGTGATATCTGCAATAAGAATTTTTTTCGAAAATATAACATGGATAGGCATCTTCTTATTCATACAAATAAAAAAACTTACGCTTGTGATATTTGTGGCAAGGAATTTTTACTGAAAGGCCCTTTCAATCAGCACTATCGTCGTCATGCAAATGAAAGACCCTTCGTCTGTGATGTGTGTGATAAGGCATTTGCTCGAAAGGATATCTTAATTGAACATTATCGTATTCATACTGGAGAAAAACCTTTTGCATGTGATTTTTGTGGCAAGACGTTTTCTAGGAACAGCTACTTAATTTCACATTATCGTACGCACTCAAAGGAAAGACCTTTCGCTTGTGATGTGTGTGGTAAAACATATTCTTATAGAGCAGGTTTAAGGGAACATTGTCGTACCCATACGGAAGAGAAATTTTTCGAGTGTGATGTGTGTGGAAAGTCATTTTCTAGTAAAAAGAATCTCAGTATACATTATCGTATTCATACAGGAGAATATCCTTTTGCATGTGATTTTTGTAGCAAGACGTTTTCTAAGAGAAATTACTTATTTTCACATTATCGTACACACACAAAAGAAAGACCTTTCGCTTGTGATGTGTGTAGTAAGACATTTTCTTTTAGAGAAAATTTGAAAGTGCATTGCCGTACCCATACGAAAAAGAAACCTTTCAAATGTAATGAATGTGGTGAGTCATTTTCTGTAAAAAGCAGTCTCAATAGACATTATCGTATTCATACAAAGGAAAAACCTTTCAAATGTGATGTATAAGGCATTTTCAGGCAGGATGCGTTTCAAACAACACTATTGTATTCAGGCCAATGAAAAAAAGAATTGTTTGTGATATTTGTTTCGAGGCATTTCTAGATAAGCAACATTTAAATAAACACTGTCGCACGCAAGCAAATGAAAGTGAGTGTGGCAGGGTATTTTCTCAAAAACATATCTTGATTTAACATTATTGTATTCCTACAGAGGAAAAACCTTTTTATGTGTGATGAGTGTGGCAAACATTTTCTCGAAAAGAAAGCTTAACTGCACATTTTCGTATACATACAGCGGAGAAACCTTTCACTTGTATGTTTTGTAGTAAAACGTTTACTGTAAATTTTTTTTAGAATTTACCTGCCCTTTATCGTAATCACACAAATGGAAAACCATATAATTGTGATGTCTGCGGCAAAGCATTTTATTTTCGAGGCGATTTAAGGGAGCAGTTTCGCACCCGTACGAAAGAGAAACCTTTGATATGCGATGTGTGGGAGGAGCATTTTTTTTTTTTTTAGGAGTGCTTTGAAAAAACACGGTTGTATTCAGGAAAATGAGACACCTATAAAAATTTATATGGATGATATTGGACTGCAATAAGTTTATGGAATATACCTCATTTGTATCAAGGTTTCGGGACAGAAAAATACGCCTTGTTGGTGATAAAAATTCCTGTTAGCTCTACGGAATCGCATTGAAAATGAAGTTTTTTATAAATTGAAGCGATATATTCGAGATTTGGAATAATATACATTGAAGTTAGTTTTTTACATAGAAACTTGTTTTTACCTTTTATTGTATTGTGTTTTAAATAAATTTCTGTAAATAAACTTTTTTTTTTCATAATTCTTCAATATACAGTGATTGTTTTTATTTACTGTAGAAATCCCCTCATCATTCTGCATTTTACCTTTGAAGTTTCCTTTAAAAAAAGCACTCTAAGAGGGCAAAGAATAACAGAATCATTTTGTTAAATTAAGTGTTTGAAATATTTCCTAATATGATTGTGATGTTTTATATTTTTGGAATGTAAACTAA
>BGPR01019836.1:0-28641 GCA_013235015.1 Araneus ventricosus
TTAGTTTACATTCCAAAAATATAAAACATCACAATCATATTAGGAAATATTTCAAACACTTAATTTAACAAAATGATTCTGTTATTCTTTGCCCTCTTAGAGTGCTTTTTTTAAAGGAAACTTCAAAGGTAAAATGCAGAATGATGAGGGGATTTCTACAGTAAATAAAAACAATCACTGTATATTGAAGAATTATGAAAAAAAAAAGTTTATTTACAGAAATTTATTTAAAACACAATACAATAAAAGGTAAAAACAAGTTTCTATGTAAAAAACTAACTTCAATGTATATTATTCCAAATCTCGAATATATCGCTTCAATTTATAAAAAACTTCATTTTCAATGCGATTCCGTAGAGCTAACAGGAATTTTTATCACCAACAAGGCGTATTTTTCTGTCCCGAAACCTTGATACAAATGAGGTATATTCCATAAACTTATTGCAGTCCAATATCATCCATATAAATTTTTATAGGTGTCTCATTTTCCTGAATACAACCGTGTTTTTTCAAAGCACTCCTAAAAAAAAAAAAAATGCTCCTCCCACACATCGCATATCAAAGGTTTCTCTTTCGTACGGGTGCGAAACTGCTCCCTTAAATCGCCTCGAAAATAAAATGCTTTGCCGCAGACATCACAATTATATGGTTTTCCATTTGTGTGATTACGATAAAGGGCAGGTAAATTCTAAAAAAAATTTACAGTAAACGTTTTACTACAAAACATACAAGTGAAAGGTTTCTCCGCTGTATGTATACGAAAATGTGCAGTTAAGCTTTCTTTTCGAGAAAATGTTTGCCACACTCATCACACATAAAAAGGTTTTTCCTCTGTAGGAATACAATAATGTTAAATCAAGATATGTTTTTGAGAAAATACCCTGCCACACTCACTTTCATTTGCTTGCGTGCGACAGTGTTTATTTAAATGTTGCTTATCTAGAAATGCCTCGAAACAAATATCACAAACAATTCTTTTTTTCATTGGCCTGAATACAATAGTGTTGTTTGAAACGCATCCTGCCTGAAAATGCCTTATACATCACATTTGAAAGGTTTTTCCTTTGTATGAATACGATAATGTCTATTGAGACTGCTTTTTACAGAAAATGACTCACCACATTCATTACATTTGAAAGGTTTCTTTTTCGTATGGGTACGGCAATGCACTTTCAAATTTTCTCTAAAAGAAAATGTCTTACTACACACATCACAAGCGAAAGGTCTTTCTTTTGTGTGTGTACGATAATGTGAAAATAAGTAATTTCTCTTAGAAAACGTCTTGCTACAAAAATCACATGCAAAAGGATATTCTCCTGTATGAATACGATAATGTATACTGAGATTCTTTTTACTAGAAAATGACTTTCCACACACATCACACTCGAAAAATTTCTCTTCCGTATGGGTACGACAATGTTCCCTTAAACCTGCTCTATAAGAATATGTTTTACCACACACATCACAAGCGAAAGGTCTTTCCTTTGAGTGCGTACGATAATGTGAAATTAAGTAGCTGTTCCTAGAAAACGTCTTGCCACAAAAATCACATGCAAAAGGTTTTTCTCCAGTATGAATACGATAATGTTCAATTAAGATATCCTTTCGAGCAAATGCCTTATCACACACATCACAGACGAAGGGTCTTTCATTTGCATGACGACGATAGTGCTGATTGAAAGGGCCTTTCAGTAAAAATTCCTTGCCACAAATATCACAAGCGTAAGTTTTTTTATTTGTATGAATAAGAAGATGCCTATCCATGTTATATTTTCGAAAAAAATTCTTATTGCAGATATCACAAGTAAACGTTAGTTCTGTATGAATGCGATAATGTTTCTTAAAACTCTTCTCGTCAGAAAACGACTCTTCGCACACATCACATATAAAGCGTGCTTCATTAGTGTCATAAGAAAAATGTCGATGTAATTGCTCTTCATCGGAAAATGTTTCATCACATAAGAAAGGTTTCTTATCCGTAACATAAGGTCCAGATACATCTAGGTGACTTTCTGGGGGAAATGATTCAAGTTTAAGACGTGTTTCACTCGAGTTGAAATGATTTGTCATTTTACAATACTTTCTTATTCTTCAAGAAAAATGATCCCAAAGCTGACACTTCACAATGATTACGACAGAGTAATTTTTTTGTGCTGCGAAGTTCACCCAAATTACTGCTTTGACTTATTGTGAAAAAGTGTGTTTCTTTCATGTGAAATGGTCCATACTCAAAAAACCAAGTTATCTGAAAAAAAAAAAAACACTTTTAATATTACTCTATATCTTCTCGTAACATCCACATTTCTAGACTAAGCGATTGAAATACCAATGAAAATAAGAGAGCTCTATAGAATAATTCCAAATATTAACTAAAGTATCAATAAATCTAAAGATACATACACTGTTTAAAAAAATCCCTTAAAAAGGATTTGCAAGTTAATGAAATGTGACAGATAGAATGAAACAATTTTTGAAAAAAAAATAGTAGTAGGTACATTATGCAAAAACCAAGTTCCAATAGCTCACTACTCTTCTTGATATAAATAGTTATCTAATGTGCAAATGAGTTATGAATTCAAAGATTTTATGAAAAATTTATGATCATTAAACAGCCTTTATTAAAGTATCACAACAGAGAACTTCCTGGAATTACTGTTAATGCCATTTTACAAGGAAATAAACAAGATATCTTAACCATCTGCTTGATCATAAGAGGACTTAATATTTATTTGTTGACCTCGATTCTAAAAGCCTCAACGACTTTCTCGTAGACTAGTTTTATTTAAAGACGAAAAAAAAAATTAAGGATTTTGTCATAAGAATTTTGGACACACTATTGAAATCTTTACAAAAGGTATGCCATTCGCCATGCAAAATTAAACTAACTGTAATCAGTTGCACAATAGTCTACTCATAAAGCAACAATCAATCTTGAACAATGGAGCTTTAGAATTCTTCTTTAATTTTTGCAAAAGCAGCTACATCTCTACATATATACAGTGGAGCTGCTTTTTTTATTGCATAGTCAATTAAGAGCTATCTGGAAATGCTATAAATCAAATTTAAGGCAGGTGTCAAACCAGCTCTGACTGTAATTGATTGAAGCTAAAGGGAATAATTGGTTTAAGGTAGGTTCTGGTCAAAAGGGAATATATTATTTAAGAGGGTGGCAATTATATCCTATCAAAAAGATACAATAGCAAAACATAACATTTTAGGATGTTATATTATTTAAAACAATTTTTTAAAAAATGTCTACTTTGATATGAGAAAGGGGGAAAAAAAAACATTGAGAAAATTTTTCTCAAGACTCTTAGTTAGAAAAAAAAAGCATACAAAGATGAAAAAGAATCAAGTAGATGTGAAAATATAAATGCAAGTTAAAAAAACATTATATCAGATTACATGTATTCATAAATGCTATGCAAATCAGATATTATTTATTGTGAAGGAGAAAATTTTGAGTAAATTGTTTTATAATGTTTATTTCACCAAGTGCTCTATTAATTGTATTTCAAGGATTTTATCATAATATATAATAGCTTTACATTTTTGATATCTATCACTGAAAAAAAAAACTTCATATTATGTCAAACAGGACTTTGCATAAAATTTGGCAATAAGAAAATGCTTGATATATATGCTGATCTTATGTAAATCATTATAAGCTGTCATCTGAAAAATAACAGTAGATGAATTTTTCTGTGATGCAAGTTTTCTTGCTTTCCCTTGCAGCAGATACAAAATAGTGAATATTTAAGAAAAGATTTATCTGAAAGAGTAAAGAGAGTTCACCATGCATCTTAAATGGTAAAAAATGAACAACAAAAAACCCCCTCAATGAATAATTAAAAAAAAAAAAAACTAGTAAATAAATGCAAAACTTTCTGACATTCAACCCTCCCCCCCCAAAAAAAAAATGGTTTAAACTTTTGTTGGGTTGTTGAAATTAAAACTTTGGTTAAGTTGGTCAAAATGAGGTCAAGTTACAAAATTTATATAGGTTAGTTTTATAAAATAGCTATATATAAGGCAAGGAATTGCACATCATGATGCCACAATGTTTATGATGTTTTAACTCTTCGTTTAACTTAAATTTTAAACAAACAATGTGTTTTAATGTAAACTGAGTCAGCTATGTTTGAAGTCGTTTAAGTCCTAATCATTGATACCTTATTCATGCTTGTAGGCTTTGTATTAGTTGAGAAAAAGAGATGCTGACAGCAAAAATAATATATAGAACAATATGGCTGTGTTGAGAAAGTTGCCGACATCATAGGGATGATTAAACTGGCATTAATTTAACTTGTTTTTCAACTTAAATTTTGAACAAACAAGTTTTAATGTAAACTAAGTAAGCTATGTGAGAAGTCAGTAGAAAATTCTATCCACTGATTCCTTATTCATCACTGTACGCTCTGCATCAGTTGAGAACTAGCTGGAGTGGTCTCCCCTAAACTTCTTGTATACTTCCCAAAAAGTTGTCATTTCCCCTCCCCTGGGTGGATAAAAAAATGCGAACCTCCTGTAACCCAGAATGCCATGACTATCCACTAGTTCCCCTTAGTGTGTGCTAAGGTCATGAATATCACCAAGACACAAAATGGCCTTGCGTCATAGTAAGAAAATTGAATATACAATTTGAACGGCTGTTTTTAAACCGATTGAATCAAAAATTGGATACAGATCTACAATTAAGATTAGAAGGCCACTTACCAAATTTCATTTATCTAAATCATCGTACTAAGGAGTTATCATGTTCACAAGCATGCGATTATACAAGACCGAAAGGCAGTGAACCCTTTGATGGATTAGGTCCAAAATTTGATACAGACCTACGTACTTGATGATAACTATGTACTAAATTTTATCCATCTAGCTATTTAAGTTTTTGAGTTATCGTGTTCACATGAACATGGGCAGATGACCAGACAGACTTCCTGTAGATGGAAATTTGATAGAAACCTACAAATTATGTGTAAAGATCACATACCAAATTTCATCTCTCTATCTTTAATAGTTTTCGAGTTATCATGTTCACAGACCGACATAATTTCTTGAATTAAAATTTTGATGCTGGGTAATTTAAAAAAAAAAAAGTATTTTTATGCTTCCCACTTCAAATGTGTTAATGTTTCCTTCTTTTGCATTATTCATTCCCCCATGCTTTGCAATGCATGCTATGAAGATTTAGTGTTCTTATAACTAATGGTTTTTGCTCTACAGTATGGACTACTCTTAACAGGGGTGTTTCAATTTTAACCACTGTGCATATAATTGAAGCTACAGAATAATTCCAATACAAATTTATTTTTATAAGTAGATGGCTCTTAGTTTGATAGAAATGAACAAAAAAAGTTTATATAGATATATTTGTCTTCTATTGCAAGAACAGCAGGAGGCCTTTATATGTGAAATTTTCATTTATCTCAGCAGATGATGATCTACAAAAATAATATGCAGAAAGTATTGATCTCACAAATCAAGCTTCTGTTTAAATATCATGTCCAAAAAAGAAATTCTTATTCAGATATTTAAAAGAAAAATTCAACAAGCGAAAATTTGCAAGATCATTTCTACACTTATTTCACAAAACTAATGCATATGTTATGTAATTAGTATTGTTGTCATACTTTCAAGAGAATGTCATCATTATCATGCAAATTTTTTTTGTAAATTTGGTATCAATTTTAAAAGTTGAATATATTGGATTAAACTTTTTTTAGCAAAGATTTAGATAATTCCATGACCATTTTGGAATCCTGGGTAAGCAGTTGTGTTACACCAGTGAACATGAAATCATAGAAGAAAACATTAAATCAGGAATGTAATAGATATGAAATATTTAAGATGTAATCTTTTACAAATACTACTGAATATACAGATGACTAGTTAGTTGTATAAATTGTTGCAGTTTCCAGTAGAGATTATTGAAAGATGTTCTGAAACTTCTAAACTGTATTCAGATGAATAGTAAATAACTAAGGCAGTCATAACATTTACCTAACTTCACACCCACATCAACAATATATATTTCAGTGATAAAATATTTAGAATGTAAGAACCTAATATATATGGAGGCTTCAACAAACACAATCTTCTTACTTAAGTTTTGGACACTGAGTGAAATAATCATAAGTTAAGATTTAACTGAAAATCATACGTCTGTGATGTGAAGGAAAAAAATAAAGAATTTTAGAGGCTGTAAATGATAGTTATATAAACAAGGTTTAAAAGAGATCTCAGGTTCAAATTTAAAAATTCATAAATCTATGCAGAAATTTTGTATAGAAAGAACATTTAATTTAACTAATTCAATCTCTTAATCTTATTACCTTCATGCTTAAAACTATAGGGGAACAGTGGGTAAAAGTACGCAGGCGGCTGAGAATACGCACAGCAATTTTACCTTGTTGACAACACTGCAGAGAATTACCAATGACCTTTTAGTGGTGTAGCTACTGTGTTAAAATGCGATATTATTACCATTGGTTTGCTGCACTTAATTTTCCATTTATAAAACAAAATTAACTTTTCTATCTAATTTTTTCAATCATACAATACAATTGTTTCTCATTATTTAAATTGAACCAAATGTTTGAAGGCATATTTCAAATTAAAGCATGTATCATAAGCTACAAGTTGGTGTAAATTGAGTTTATCTATCTATAACATTTTCGTGCCTAGCGGCAGTTTAGTCAAGAGCTAGCAAGGAAGCCAAGAGTTTGCAGCAATTTTTCACTGTGTACTTTTAGACTCAGTAAACTAGAGTTAACTTCTACATTTTTTTTTGTTCTTGTAAAAGTAATAAACAATTGTATATAAATGAATAGCTCTGCTATAATATTTTATTGGAATAAAAACGTAATATTTTAATGAGAAATAGTTTCATCTTGACAAGATTCTGTTTTTTTAGTTTAAGTTGTACAAAATTATCCTCAGCTTATTTCATTGTTTCTCGCAAACTTGTAGCATACCAAGATGTTTTATAATTTGTTTTAGGAACTCGTTTATTAGTGAATATTGCCTTATAAAAGGAAAACTGTTAGAAAACTCTCCTGTGGAAATAACCGAAGAGGTTAACCCCAATTTGAAGGTCAGCAGGAGTAAAAAGGAAGTGGCTCAAGAATTTGGGATCAACGAATGCACCCTGCAAAAAACCGGAAAGCTGTAGGCTAATAGGCCTACTTTCTTTTATCTTTTCGACGTTTTGTCTTCTTTTAAGCGATGCCTAGACCTAGAAAAGGCCACCTACAATAAAATTAATTTTAGAAATTAGTTCAATTTCATAGTTTCCAAAGCAAAAGGAAAAAGATAATATAAACTAGAAGAAAAGGAGACTTGCAGTTAAGTCAGAAATCACAACACCTTCGCCTGTTAAAACTTTTTTGGAAGAAAATGAAAGTGACAAAAAAAAAAAAAAAAAAAAAATACAGAATTTCCCTAAAAATGTAGGAAGGGTAGTGAGGGGGTAATTTAAAAAAAATGCAAAGAAAGAATAGACTTCTTGTTATAACGGCAAACAACCATCAACTAGCTCAGACTATGGTTTCCGCTGTTGATGTTACTTTAATTATTTCCTAAGGATATGGAAATTCCTGTCATGAAAGCTGGATTTAATGTGGATAGTGCAAAGAGTGGCGGCAGGAGGATTGCAGTGCCTCTTGTGTATTCATACGCAACTATTGTTAGACCAGATCCAGCGCGTACTCTTAGCCCCATTACCTGCGCACTCTTATCCTTCAGATAGGCCAAGAGTATGCATTTTTCATTTTTTTTTAGTTTTATTTTTCTTACTTAAATTATTAGAGACAAAATCATGTAGACTAGATTTATTGATTCATAGTTAAATAAAGAACATTGTGTGAAAAATTGAAGTTTGTATTTTACTTATTTGAGTTTTTATAAGCTAAAAGCCACTAGGTGTGTACACTTACCCTCCTTTCCCCTAAGCTTCAATAATCGGATCTAAAAGTCTGGGCTAACTATAATTTTAAAAAAAATGTAATTTTGGGAAGGAAATAAAGTAATTAAGACACAAATTGAATCATAATTTATACTGAAAACTAATACAACTCCTTTTGTACAGCAATTACAATGTTTCACATGGTTCATACACCATTATAAGTAAGATGAATAAAATACTTTGTAAAAAAGTAAATACTTGCTTGCTTCATAATTTTTAAACTTATTTTATTAACATCGCCATGCACACATTTTAAGGTTATTTCTTAATGTGCTAGAATTTTTTTTAAAAAACTTAAGTTTTAGCTGTTCAGTTGCAATATTTATTAGGAATGTAACAAACATTCAGCCTTTTTGCAGAATATTCGGTCTGGCTGAATACTAAATAGATATTCGGCCAAATAACTTCAGGATAATAATCTTTTAAAAAGTGCGTTTTTATATTTATTTAACAAAGAATATTGTGCAGAATTACATTTCAGGACATTTATTATCAAAATAAAAAATTCCTAACATTTATTCAATTTTAAGTAAATTTGGTGCATTTAACAATGTCTTTTATCATTTATCATTGTGAAGCCTGAAATTACGATGCAAGAACAATAAATTATCAGCATTTTTAGGAAAAAGTATGTTTCGTTTGGTTTTTTATATATTACCAGATTCAGAAAATAAAAGATTGGGTGATTGGAAAAAGGATAACTATGCAGTGAAATCTTACCCTTTTGCCAATTACCCATCCAAATGTTCACTATATATTGTACCTGCAGGAGCTGAAAGATATTTTATTGCTTAATTTGCAAATCTTGGACATTTTTCAGCATTTTTTCCCTCACCAATAAAGTGGACACTCTATCCCAGCTATTAGAAGTTCTTTATCAAAATGGCAATTTACTTCCAATAATTTCAATTTATCCACAGAATTTTGTTCTGTGTTTTTGTCATGTTCTACATTGATGACTCTTTCATTTCTGTGAAGCAATCCCAAAAAGGAGAGGGTTTCTCATTTCTTAGCATTGGAATTAAGATATTTTAAAATATTACAAAAATGCAAAGATGTTAAAATGTTTTTAAATGCACAAATAATAAATAATCAATTTTATTATTCTTTGATTTTTTTTATTTAAAATTTGAGAAATATTTTATTTACAATAAAAAGTGGGTTGGTATCTACAAGTTGGAACACACCGATTTCATCGCCAAAATGGTAACCTGAGGAATCGAGCGGATTAGTTCCATTGGCAACCCATCAGCTAGATTGCTTACGTCATGGCAAGCGTTTTGCGTGATTTGAGTTGTTTACATACTACGCAGATTTTTAAATAACTTAAAATATTTAATTAAATAATAAAATGTATTTTAATTAGTATGATTTCAATTAGTAAATAAATGACAAATAGAACTTGGGTTTATTTAGTGATGATATATTTTTCCGATCATATTAATTGAGAGATTTTTTCTTTGTCTTGTAATAAAAATCGTTTGCATGGAATTTTTGAAGTTGTACTTGTTTTGAACGCTACTAAGGGCAAATGTTCTGCTGCTAAATTAGAGTAATTAAAAGAAGCTGATTCCGTACATTCACTAAGCTAGCGAAGCTACTAGGATCCCACTTTGCTGAAAGCGAAGCCGCTGATGTTTTTTTAAGTTAAAAAAATTTGCCCGGTGCCCACTTCAGATGCCGAAGGCATCGCGAGAGCTATTTTTCCTGCTTCATAAGAATAATTAAAAGTAACAGATTCCGTACATTCAATGAGCTAGGAAAGCTAGTAGTTCTGTTGCAATTCTACATTTAAAACGGGAGATAGTGCAACGACAAACCACAAAGGCAATGGGTTCGAAAAAAGATTAAACGATTAACTTTTAACTGTGACCGATGGTCGTTTGTTTACCATCTTGCTTTGGCGACTTGGCACGATGGCGCCATTTTACTAAGAGTGTGTTCCAACTTCTAGATTTCAACCAAAAAGTGAAAAGTTTTTAAGAAAGTGAATACTCGGCTGAATATTCAGCATTTAGCCAAATTACTATTTGTTAGGTACATCCCTAATTTTTATAAATACTAATGATAATTTCCTATGGTTCACTGAATTTTTGATTGTCCCATTTTATTACAGCATTTAAAAATTATTACTGAATCTTTAATGGAACAGCACTTGTTGTGAAGTGTAAGTGTTGTTACAAATGCAAATAGCAATAATAAATTATAAAAGAATGATTAAATTATAAAAGAAAAATCATAATATAAGGAAGCTACATTTGGAACAATCATATGCATTTTGACTGTGGTCCAGCCAACAGGAAAAATTACCCAAAATTTCAATCAGTTCCTACCTGAGCAACCCTAACAAACCAAGTACAAACCTAAAATAACCTGGAATTTACACAGAGGATTATTGATTTTTAAGCAGCATTTAAACAGAACACGCAATTTCAGTTTAAAAAAAACTTTCAATGTTTTGGTTAAAATTCTTCTACATTTAATCACACTGAAGAAAAAAAAAAACCTGTGTACTGTTTTCTGTGTAAAAATGCAAAGAATATGCTTTGATGTATCGGTTATTTAATTATTATAAAATCAAATATTTCATAAAATATCACTGACAATATATAAAAAATTAGAGCATTATAGTAATGAATTCAATATCACAGAAGGTAATCTGTAAAAACTATTTTATAATTACCAAAAATATTTCACTTATAAGGCGAAATATTTAAATGAAAAAAGAAAAAAAAAAAGATTTTTTTGTTCAAAGGAACGAATAAAACTTTAAGTTACTAATTTAAAAGGATGATGGATAAAGATTTCCCACCTATGTTTCCTCTTTAGCAGCGCATTAATGTGCAGTTGATTAAGAATGTAATTGTTATTCGTAAAATTTTAAATAATCATAATATTCTTATTCATTGTATTCCCCCGGTTAAAATCCCAAACAAACTTTCTCCAACGAAATGAAACGCGAAGTCGGTACCGGAAGAGACTGTGCGTTCACGATTTCCGGTTTTCGTCATCTCTTCCGATAAAGAAACTCTATTAATTTCTGCAACAAATCTTTTTGGTTCCTATTTCGAGCGCCAAGTTCAAATTACTTGCGTCTCTTATAGACAAAGCCAGAAGTCGTATATTTTTCTAAACTTTTTATTACAATTCTTTATCTTCTCATTCTGTTTGATTCAAATTGAAGGAAATAGCATAATAAATAATATTTATCTTGTATTTTAAAGAGCCAAAATTAGCGATAACAAGGTAATTATGATGGCCATGCCTCCGACTCAAAGTTATGGTGCACTGAATTTAGCATTTCAAAGCATCCTTAAACAGTAATAACACAGAAAAGACTTAAAATGACAATTACTTTTCCAAATAGAGTATTGAACATAAGTATCTCCAGGAAAAACCGGAAGTTTGAACGGTCATTTGATAACAAACCAAAATCCTTTCTTTTACTATAAATGAATAATTTGCTTAGTTATTAATTAATGTCTAATTATTAATGACTTTAAAAATTTATTTATATAACAGTCTTCCATTTACATCACAGTGCACCCATTTGATTTTCGGCTCCTATCCCTGGACGATAAAGGAACAGATTCGTTTCGATGAAGTTTGAACACTACAATGAATTGACTTGATTGCGTAACTCTTCTAAACTCTGATTGGGTAAGAGTTTGTACTGTCTTTAATGTTAGCTCTGTTTTGAAATAAGCTGTCAATAAAAGCGTCCGGTGTGCAAGAGGTGAATAAAGTAGTTTTGAACTAATGTGATAAAAGGGTGTATTTGTATTGACATGTAAGTTTTTCTTTCTACCTACCGTTTATTTTGCTTCGAATTTAAGGTACTCAATTTATTTACAGTATTATACCGTAGGTGAATGAATGCCGCTTCTATATCCTCGTTTTCAGCCAACAGAGGTTTGATAGAACTGAAAATTTGAAATATTTAATTTAATACAATTTGAGCAAAGTTTAATTCCATTATTCAATTTATTGGTGTTTTGTATCGAACTTGCTTGTTTTTAAATATAAAAGCAAGACATTAGTTTTGAATTTTTTTTTTTCGTGCTCTTGATTAAGTTTTCAAAACTAATTCTCTTTTAAATAATAGGTTCAAAAATAAAGTTAGCTGGATTGAGAGACATATGATTATTTTAGAAAATGGTGAAATTGATACAGGTTAGAAATGTTACTGGGACATCAGAAATAATGAGGAACTTACTCACAAGGGAACACTTGAAGTTATTTAGTGCCCCTCCATTTCTCATATATTAATAATATATTTCCACAGATATTGTTAATTCAAATCCAATATCACTTTTTGTAATGGAAAGCAATTGCATTGACAATTCATGTTATTCAAAATTATGGTATGTAGTTACCATTTCCTTAATTATGCTTTAATGCATTTTAAAAAGAAATAACAGCTCAGTTACCAGTGTGTATCATCAAATGGAATAATACAGTTGGAAGTATGATAGAAACTTCTGATTTTACATTCAATTATCCTATCTATTTTACAGTCATAGTAAATGTAAGCTCTTGAAATATATTTTAATTGCTGAAGCATTTTACTTTTTAGTGTTAAAGACAGACCTAGATGTAATAATGATTTATATGTTGTTTAGAAATGAAAACTGAATTAATATTATATATAATTTTTGGAAATGTATTGAATCTCTTCTATTAATCCTTTGAGGATGGCTGCACGCTTAACATTACTAGAAGCTAGCACACCTCTGTGATAGTCGTCCACAAAGGGTTAAGTTTCAAAAAGTGGGTAAAACACTAAAATAAAATTACTGTCTAACTATGTAGATGTTTGTAAAATGAATTGCTTCACCATTTCGTATTATTTAAATTCTAAATAATTATTATTAAAAAAAATCATGAGGGGAGAAGTTCATTCTTGTATAAAAACTGCAGTGTTTGAAATTGCAGTTGTTTTGTAATATTTTGATGATTTACATTTAAAAAAAAAATAAATCTGTCGACAAGCTGGAAAGCAAAGGTAGATTCCATTTGTATAGATGTATCAGGAATCCTCCCTCTGCCATTTCCTTCTCTAATTTCACAAGAGTTGGAACTATGAAAAGGGATGGAAGAGAATGCAACTAATGAGATCTTTCCTACAGGGTGTCACAAGTATAGGTTGAAAAGCAGCTGAAGCTGGGGGGGGGGGGGAATAAAAATCACTTTTCAGTCCCTAACTTTTATACTATTGTAGCTATCAAAAAACGTTCAGTACAAAAGTTGTTTGCCTAATTTGAATTATCTTTCTATCTTCAATCATAAGAGAAGTAAAGGGAAATGAAAATTCCCTCCCCCTTCTATTTCCACCCCATTTGAACTTTATAACCAATCTATGAACTTGACCGAGATTTTCATCCTCCCTACAACATATTCTCCTATTCAAATCAGATTTAAACTTCTCAAGTTATCTTGTTTGCAAGTTAACTTTGGGAAAGCATTATATATATATGCTACGGTCAATGTGAGTAATCAGTTATTATGCATGATAACCAAGTAGGCTGGTTAAAGTGGATAATTTATGAGAATTTACCACATTAACCAGTTATTATGTATAATTACCAATGAAGTTCGGTTAATGTGATTATTTTCAAAGGAGTAGCTTTCGACTTCTCTTGCATCCTCTAAAGTTGGAGTTAAAAATTTAACTGTAATTAAATGTTTTGAAATAGAATTTTTATTTATTTAGTGATTTTATATTTCTCCAATTATGTAATTGAATGATTTTTATTGATTTATGAATTTAATAAAAATCGTTTGCTTGGAATTTTATGAAGTCACTTATTCATATTTTGGAATTCATCATTTAGAATTCTGTCTTCACTTGCATGGTTGTTTCTTTGATTCTTCATATTCTTTTTTTTTTGTGGAATCTATAGTATTTCTTCCCAATTGAAAATATTAGAACTAAGTCAGTTTATTAATTCTTTACTATTCCTTGTTCTGAAAAACATTTGCCGCTAGTAGCAAATGCTTTATATTTTTTTACATTCGTTGATATACCTGTGTTCTCCTCTAATTTCTTCAAAATTCTAACGTTCAATGAGCTAGCGAAGATACTAGGTTCCCCTGTTAGTGAAGCCATGGGATGTTTTTTTTTTTTTTAAGTTAAAAAAATTGTACCCAGTGTCCATTTCAGATGCCGCAGGCATCATGAGCACAATTTCTCCTGCTTCACTTGAGTATTTAAAGAACACAGATTCCTTACATTCAGTGAGATAGCGAATCTACAAGGTTCCGGCTCCTGCTGCTAGCGAAGCCATAGTTTTTTTTTTTTTTTTTTTAAGTTAAAAAATTCACTTAGATGGTGCAGGCATCGTGAGTGCAGTTGAAATTCTGCATTTGAAACAGGAGATAGTGCAAAGACAACCCACAAATACTTTGGTTTCGAAAAGATTTAACTTTAAGCTTCTAACCTTTAACTGTATTAAACAATAAATTTTGCTTAATTAATCACATTTAGCCGTGGAGTTTGGCAAGGGCACCTATATGATAGTTTGTAGGAGGGGGGGCTAGACCTGGGGGTATGGAGTATTTTTAATATTTTGGAAGACGAATGGCGGCTTGTAAGTAGCCATAAAAAAGTTCCAGTTCCGACCCTGTTAAAAACTTTGTCCAGTTACTAAAATACTAGGCAATGGTAATCATACTCTATAAAAAAAGAATAACACGTTATTTTAACTACTTTATTGAAACCAGGGAATATTTAGCAACACAAATGCAGGAGCAGAGTCGTTATTCTTTAATATAGAAAACAAACTAAAAATGTACACCTCATAATATTTTACACTGGTATTGATATAAAAAGCAAACTGTAAGGTAAATTATTATGCATAGGTTAGTTTATGGATTTGACACTAATATTTATCTAAAAAAGCAAACTGTAAATTTCTTTTCGCCAAACAAATCAATCACTTTGTCCTCGAAACCAGAGTTTTTTGCTCTCTTCTGCGAAGAGCAAAAAAAATTTTGTCCTCCAAATTCAAAATTTCAACTCGCATTTTACGTTTAAGACCTTCCTGAACATTAATTCTTTTTCAACTTTTAAATCATTTTCTTGAAAGAAAAACACATGACTAAACTATATTTTTTCCTTTCCCTGAGAGCTGGGGAATGGGGCTACAGCCCCACCTTGCCCCCGGGCATGGGTGCCCATGGAGTTTGGTCATTGTAATTAATGTCATGGACCAAACTTCATTGGCAATTATGTATAATAACCTATTAATGTGGTAAATTCTCAAATTATCCACTTGAACCGGCTTACTTGGTTATTATGCATAATAATCTGTTAATGTAGTAAATTCTCATAAATTATCCACTTTAAGTGGCTACTTTATTATCAGGGATGAGATTTTTCCGCTTTTTGGTGGATTTCCGCTTTTTTGGAGAAATTCCGCTTTTTTGTCTTTTTCTCGCAAAATTTCCTCCCTCCCCTCGGATTTCCGATTTTTTTCCCCCGCAGAAATTTGCTTTTTCTTCCGAAAATTCCACTTTTACGCAAAGAAAAAGAAACCTTCCTATCTTCCGTTTTCGAAAGAAAATTCTGGGAAAATATGCTCGACCGTGCGGCTTAACTCCACCGGCTAGGAAACCAGCTGATTCGTCTTCTACTGACGAATCAACATCATATCAGCAAACTCTACAAGAATGAACATTCCAACATTCAGTGCCATTCAAAGTATGAAGTACCACCTTTTTGCAGAAAACAAAACCTCTGTGGCATATTTTGCAGAAAAGAGATTTTTTTTCTGCACTTTTTATTTATTAAAACTTTTTTTATTATTAAAACTTTTTATTAACTTTTAATGTGAATGATTTAATAATAATTTAATATTCTTTTTCTTAATTATTTATAATTCAGTACATATAACTAAGTTATTAATCATTATAGTATAATATTTCCATCACGCTGCATGTTCTGATGTTTTACTTCTTTCGCTTATAAATTATGGTACAATTTTTTTGCTCTCGTACGATTTCAGTCTTTTTCCTTTTTTACCAATCTCATCCCTGTATTATGCATAATTACCACAGTTATGCATAATTACCACAGTTATGCATAATTACCACAGTTATTATGCATAATTACCACAGTTATTATGTATAATTTACCACAGTTATTATGAACATTAACCTTAACATATATATATATACTTTTGAATCAGGGTTGTTTGAGGTTCTTGGGACCATGATTGATTGAGATCTGCTGAAATTTTCCCAAAGTCGTATCATCAGAACCACTGCACTAGATCGTCTTTCAGTAAACCTGGAGTCTACGGTGCCGGCCTGCTTCTCACCAATTTTTCTTGGCGCAATTACATTTGCCATTGCCAAATACTGTTTTGGATGTGCAGTACGGTTTTTATTGCTCTCTTGCACATGCATCACCTGAAAAGGAGAGATTGAGCACGCAATGCCTGCGGCATTTCAAGTGTGTACCGGGCAAATTTTTTAACTTAAAAAAACAATAGCAGCTTCGCTTTCAGCATAGCAGGAAACTAGTAGCTATGATTTTTCATTGAATGTTAGGAATCTAGTTTTTAAAAAAAAATTCCGAAAACGAGAATTTCCGCATGCAATGCCTACTGCATGAGCGTGTACCACGCAAATTTTTTTAAGTTTAAAAAACACCAGTGGCTTTGCTTTCAGCATAGCGGAATACTCATAGCTTCGTTCATTCATTGAGAAATGAAACACACAGAATATCATACACAGTACTGAACCAATATTCAAATCTAAGAATTCCAAATGAAGTTTTATTCAAATTCGAATGATTTGACCAATCATATTGAAGAGATGAACAAAACAGTCCAATAGAAACGATGTGCAATATAGCATGATGCTCAAAACACAGATGAAAAGATCAATTTGCGCGCATGTTACTCACTAAAAACATCATTGCACAACCAAAACAAATGTTCTCTCATCTCCGTTCTTGGTGGCAAAGAGTTGGCAAACCTAAGAGGAACGAAGTAGGTGGGCACTGTAGACTCCACATTAACCCGTCTTCCTATAAGGAATTTACAAAAAAAAGTTCATTATTTTCTTTTTCAATCAGAAACAAGTTTTGCACAGAAAACTATCTCAATATGAAATTTTGATTTAAGAAGATGATTTATTACAATAAATGCATGCTATTACTACTTTTTTCAGTTTAGTTTTTATGATAATTTTTGCTTTAGTTTCTTTAATATAAAATGAACTCTGGGCATCAATACAAAATCGGTCTAGTCTCTAAAAATGGAGAATAGGTTTTAAAAAAAACCTTCGACATGAATTCTTTAGCAAGAAAAATTACTATATGAAGAAAAGTTTTTCGGTTTGAATAGAGAGAGACGTACAGCTTTTTACAGGGAAGGCTTTTCCTACTTGGATGTTTTTTAAAAACTGATCTCATTAATTTTTCTAGATAATATTTCTGGAAATATTTTTCATGACAGAAGTTACTCTCTTAATTGTATGAGAAGTACTTAAATTGTTTTGCTAAAGAACTCTTTTTTTTTTTTCTTTTCTGCCATATAATTTAAAAAAAAAATCTAAACATGTTTCATTTTTGTCCTGCAGTATGTAAAATCAATATACTCGCATTCTATATCCTCAAATATTGTAAACTTATTAATTTTTAAAAATTTGTGTTGGATCATACATTTCTTTTGAAGGCAGCAAGAAGCTTTTTTTTTAAAGCAAACAGGGTGTTAATATAAGATGATAGCATTATAAAAATCTATAATTTTAGAAAATATTAAAAAATATAACAAGGTTCACTTTAATGTTTAAAATTTTAATTCAATGACAAAATGATTGCTTTTATCATAAATATTTTGAGAATGTTGTCAATTTTTTATCTCATTAAAGTATTTTTAGATCTACAATATAAGAATTAAATTCTAAGTTACTTATTTTTATTAGATTCTATTATATTCATATTTTAAACATAGCACATTTATTTTATAGTATTTATGTTAATATAAAATGAATATAATTACTATGAAGGATTTCTCATTATACAGGGTGTCTAAAATATCTCTTTACAGTTTCTAGATTTTATTCAAAAAACAAATGAATAGTTAAATCTGTGGAAATTTTTGCAAAATAAGGAAGTTGACATTAAAATTTTCTTTTTGTCTTATTTAAAAGACATTTTTATGCCCATATCAGATGGATGAATTTTCTGTCAAACAGGTTGAGTTTGGCTCCTCAAACTGAAATACTGACCAGTCGCCATTCATTTGGTTGGTGAAAAACTGATTTTGGACAGCAAAAACTCGTGCTTTCTGATGAAAAATTCACCCATCTGATATGGGCTTTGCAGTTAGTTAGTCCATTAGCTGCACAAGACACATCAGGATGGTGTTCGATTTCTTGCCATGTTTTCTCTAGCATAGCATCATCAATGGTCGCAATGGCACCTGTGACCTTTGCTACAGGTCATTAACACATTAAGCATGACAAAGTACAGCTCTTGCACCTCACCAGGTGGTACACTTAAGCTGGCATAGTATCAAGAGATGCTTAACATTACAAACTCTCCAAGATAGCATGACTTTATTTAGTGTCTCACTACAATGTTAAATATAAAGGTATTTTCTTCATGCTTATTTTAGGTTTCTTTGGTATATTTCTTTTACTGGAAGTGCTGTCTTCACTTAAACTAGGTTTATATTCATCAGATAAATGGACATATCCAAACTCACTTGGAATACCATCCTCATGAGACATTATCTTTTCTCACATTTTTTTTAACCATGTTTTTTCACATTCATAGTCATCTATTTTGATAAGCACTAAAATGATGTGTGTTCATCCATTGACTGAATAAGACCTGAAATATGAGCCTGATAACTATGGTGAAAGCCCACTCTTTATTTTATTTGATGCACATGCTACACCAAAGGAAGGTGGGGAGCTATGCCAGGTACCCAAATCCTGCACGTGTGTGGATATCCATCGAAGAGTTTTGTCTTGACATTTATCACTTACCAACCTAAATTTGTTACAGTACAATGACTTGTAGAAATGTGGTATTACATTGGTGTCTTACTGTTTACTAAACCAAACTGTAAATAAAGACTCCAAGGCATTAACATTATGCCTTATAATATAACTAACTAAAAATTGAAAAATTTGTGTTTTTGCATCTTTTGATACTGTACACATTATTTATTACCCTGTCCATGTATATGAAAAACTTAAAATAAAATTATTGTCCTTTGACTTAAAAAAAAAAAAAAGGCACAACCCACCTCTGCACCCATGCTCAATGTGCTAATGTCCTTATCTTTTTATATATATAATGTCAGACTTATTAAAAATCACCCCATTGAAAGATATAACCCCTATGATACACATTAGGACTTTTCTTAGCTATTTTAATAATAAGGTACCTGAAATAGACAATACAATGTGACTACTAATTTTGAGAATGAGTGCATGGGAAAAATTTGATCAATATATCTCATCAATTGCCTTTTATTTTTATGAAATTGTAAAGAGATTTTGTTTCCATCTTGTATATTAGCATGAATTATATTTACATTCTTTTTTTCATAGTATTAGTATGCAGTTGTAGCTAACATATTCTATTTGTTTTATGGCATGTTGGCATTTTTTTTTATTTCATAGTATTCATGCTAATATTTCTAGCTAGAAAATATGAAACTTTTCTCCTGTTCTGTTGCATAAAATAATTTCATTTGATGATGGTAGAGAAAATTGAATTGAATCGATTGCATATCTTTCGCTGTTCGCATTACTTATGTAAGCAATAGGTATTTTATGCGAGAGTATTTAATCTGTTGTCCCTCTGGGGGTCACCATGAGTACATGGATGAAAAGCCTCTGGATAAGTAAGCAGGTTCTTGCTTTCCCAGAGGGTACAATAATGGCTTGTGCCCTTTGCCTGTGATAGTGTGTTCCTCCTTTGGGAGGGGTCATGCCATGGTCGGTGATGGCCGTTAGGACTGCGCCCTCAGCACCCAAGCTTTGCAGTGACCATCACGCAGATACATCGAACGGAGAATGCTTCAGACTGAGATGATATTGATATATATTACCTCTTTAGGTACTATGTTTGTCCCTTGCCATGGCCAGCACAAGGTTTCCTGGTACATCCTAGCAATGAAAAATTCTTGTACCTCTCATCAATACCTACTCGCATATTCATATGCATAGCGCTCAATAATTAGGATAACTTATTGATTTCTTCAACAAATGAACAAAATGGTATTGGGAAAATGATGATGAGTGAACAAAATGGTATTGGGAAAAAAAGGAAAAATCAGTTTTCAATAATTCACATAATAATAAATCATTAACAAATATAATAATAAGTTAGCAATTAAAGTTAATTATATATTGCAATTCCTTATTTTTATGAGAAATTACCCTGTTATTACTTATTATATGCGAATATTTGAATTATGTATCAATGTAGAGATTGCTGTAATTTCATGTTCAATCGATATTATTGCCAGACCAGTCAGTCTTTCTTGGGCCATGTTTGATGGAGTGTAACCTTTTTTTGATTCAAAAAAAATTTTTTTTTTCTAACTGCTGCTAATGTTGCAAATATGCATAAACACAATAAATAAGTTTGGAAAGCTGTGTCTGTTTAGAGATTCTGGAAAGTAAGTTCCATCAACCAATTAAAAGAACACAAAATGTAATGAAACATAACACTGTATTGTTTGCTAAGGTGCATGCCTTGAATTGGTAAAGTTCCTCTAACCATACGTCATATTTTAATCACTTGTTCTATTTTTAACAGAATCGGTTAGAAAATTTTTATGCTGTTGATTTTAACTTGCCTTTCCTGCTTGGAGAGAGACCTCATGTTAATTTATTCATGTTCTTAAAAGATATTGGATTTTTTAATGAAATTTGAATTTACAATTTTACTTTTACTCTGCTAGTTTTTTAGCACAAATTC
The DNA here is from genome assembly GCA_013235015.1 of Araneus ventricosus. Lineage (NCBI taxonomy): Eukaryota > Metazoa > Arthropoda > Arachnida > Araneae > Araneidae > Araneus > Araneus ventricosus. The sequence continues at coordinate 20,919 of BGPR01019836.1, forward strand.
TATTTATTTCAAACTTAGGTTTTATAACAACCTGGCTTCAGCACAGCTTATCCTAGAAAAGGATCTTGTACCAAGTAAAATTCACATTATCCAGGCCTTGGATTATATTTAAACTTAACTGCCATCCACCTTGAGTTAATTGTTCACAATGAGGCACCATATTCTGTATCCCCATATCAATGAACTATGTCACCTGTGTGCAGCTACCTAATGGGAATGTGATGGCCATATTGAACTATTGAAACCTATTACTACCTAAACTATTGGCCTATTGAAACATTATTACAACCCACTATGAAGCATTTTGATTGCTGTATTCTCTAACATTGATGTCTCGTCTTCCATTTGGTTCAGACTATTTGGTGAACATATGCATTCTTGTGTTTGCAACACAGCTGTTGTATAAATTTCTTATGGAACTTGCTTTCTGGATAACCTATGTATTAAATAGGGATTTTGCGCAACAATCTGTTTTATTTAAAAATTAAAAGTTTACTGACTAAATCTGACCTTTTTAAAAAATCTCATTTTACTAGCTTAAATGATCTGCTCCATTTTGTATCAAAGGGTGTCTATCCATATCAACTCTAAATCAAGACAAATTTATAACTTAATCCCATTTTTTCTTTAAAATTTAGTTATGAGTTTTATTGCTCGTAAAATAAAAAAAAATTCCACTATTAAAAATACTCTGGTATAAAGTTCTGAATAGTATAAGATTACTTTGTGTAGTTTAAAAGGCAATGTATCAATAAATGGATGAAGCATTTTCCAAATGGTAATTTGCTGTTGTAATAAATTATCATTCAGAGAACGTAACTTTATTAAATCTTAAACATTTTTCTTAGGGATAATGCAGATATTGCACCAGCAGAATTTTTATTTTTGCTTACTGGCTAGTACAACTGCTGCACTACTAAACATTAGGATTTCACTTCCCCCCGTTGAACTAAATTCTGTCTGTCCTAAATATCTAGCTGATCATTGTATGGGAATACAGTCGGACCTCTATTTAACGAAATCGCTAAATCCCGAAAAAAAGTTCGTTATATAGAAAATTCGTTAAATAGAGATTCACCTTTTAAAATACTCTAAACTACAGAAAACATATTTTAAATTCATAAACACTAAATATTATTAAAAAAAGTATAATTTTATATTAAAATTAATGAATTTTAATGACATTATCGCATTTGTTATAAGAAGTAATTTTAAGCATACATTACCACACGCGTCCTTAAATTTAATTATAAAGTCTGTTAATTTTGTCGGAGTTTTTTGTTTGAAAAAGTGTTTTCTCTCATAATACGTCTCGCATCTTTGCAATGCACCAAAAACCCCTTCGGGCGTATTTTCTTCAAACTGTAATCCGCGTCGGATTGTTTCAAATGATTTTAGCATTTCATCGTACGAAGGTTTGTTGATTTCTGCATCATGTTCCATCTTCTTCGCAATTCATTGCTGTATTGTTTTTATTTTTCACACTGTCCAAAATATTCAATTCAGTTAGTGTTTCCGAGGTTTCAACTTCAGAATCAAGTGAAAGAAAATCATCAATCAGCACATCATCGTTAATTTCTTCTTTTTCCCTTAGCTGTATCCACATTTTTTAAAAGTTACTCTAAGGGAATATCGTCTTCGTCCTCCGTACTTGCCGAATTCTCATTGCTGACAAAGAATCCAGCTTTGGCAAAACTGTTGCGAATAGTACGATCTGTGACATCATAGTTCCATGCTTTGGAAATTTCTGATATGCTTTCCCGTAAGTTGATATTTGGCATGGATTGATTGTTCTCAAGCGGAGTGATAACGTTTCGCACTATTCTCTTGCGAGAGTGTATTTTGAAAATTTTTTATCTCTCCTTGATCCATTGGCTGCAGTTTTGATGTAGTATTCGGTGGCAAGTAAAAAACTGTAACATTTTGCAGTTTTGGGTTGATTTCCTTCGGATGGGTGGGTAATTGCAAAAAATGAGAGCAATTTTGCGACACTCTGCAATCATACATTCTTCCAACTTTTGAACCCATTTTTCACAAATTTCTGACGTCATCCAAGATTTTTTGTTAAAGTCATAATCAACCTCCCAAGATTTTGAGCCTTTGAAACATCTTGAATTTTTGCTTCTTCCGATAACTAATGGTTTCAATTTCTGATGTACAGTCATATTTGCACCTAACATGACAGTTAATTTTGCTTTGCTTTGTTTTCCTCCAAAGCATTTTTTCTTTTTAAATGTTAATGTCTTTTGAGGCAAACATTGAAAAAATAAAGCAGTCTCATCCGCATTAAAGATGTTTTCTGGCTTATAGTCTTTTAAAATTTTACTCAGTGTCTCCATTATCCAATTTTCACTCTCATTAGCATCAACGTCTTTACTTTCACCAGATATTACTTTTGCCATAATTCCGTGTCTTCTCTTAAATTTGTCAAGCCATCCATTGCTTCCTCGAAATTCGTCGTATCCCAATGCCTTCACAAATTGAAGACTTCATTGGAGTCAATGCACCTTATGCACCGTTTGGGTTCGAGAGTATAAAAAAACAGCTGTGGAGGAATAAACAAAACGCTCGGCCTATAAGTGACTCAGAAATAAAAGCAGTTCCGAGTCAGCTGTATAAGACTGACCAGTGGCTGTCTCCGGCAGGTCACGTGTCTTAGGATATGATTCCCAGAGATCGGAACATTTTTATCTCGCATTGTGTGTATCTACTTCAAAACTGCCTCATCCACATCTTCATAGACACATGTTTTTAAACGTTTTGTACAAGAATTCGATGAATCATAATTTTGTATCTTATCACGATTTTTTATTATGGTTGATAAGCTGTTTGGAGGAATACCAAATTTTAAAGCAATATCCTTTTTCTTCACGCCTTTATCCACCTCATGAATTTTTTTCTTCGATGCTCAAGCACTGTCGCTTTGACATTTTCCATCTACAAGAACCGAAATTACCAGCATAACCCTGATCAACAATTTAGAAAACGGGAGACTAGTTCAATTACACGGGACAGCTCCATTGAGGGTGAAAGGGGGGATATTGAAAGTTTTTCTAGTAAAGTGGACAGTATGGGGGTGGGAGGTGGTGGATAAAGGTTGCACTTCCTGGATGAAATGCAAAGAATGACAGCGATTTTACTATTCTCGGTGAGCTAGGCGACTGGTAAAACCAGTTCGAGGTCATTCATCACCATAAAATGTGTTAAAATAAAGAATAAGTTTGAAATGTTCTGAAATATTTTGAGAAGTAGGGAGAAAAAAAATATTGGATCACAAGAAAAAGTTCGTTAAATAGAGAATGCACTTCGCTATTTGGAGGTTATTTTACGAAGAAATTTGCAAAATGTTCTTGGTTCCAAGGAAAAGTTCGCAAAATAGAGAAATTCGCAAAATAGAGGTTCGTTAAATAGAGGTCCGACTGTATTTTATAGTTATTTAAAATATTTGATCGCATATTTTGAATCTTAGAGCATTATTTATTTTTGTATGAATCCTCTCAATGAAGAAAGGAACTTTTGAACTACTATTTTGTCAAATTCAATGAATATTAGTGTCCAAAATTTTTTTATATTAATTCTTTTTCTAACGTATTATGGAATTTTACATTTTGTTTTTTGTTTTCAGGTAGCATTTCGGTATTCCTAGACTCCTGAAGATGAGCTTGTGAGTATTGACAATTTCCTATAAGCTTAAATATAAATAAGCTTTGCTTGCGTGTTCTAAATGGATAAATGTTATGCAGCAATGGGAGTGATTAAAATATGTCCTATTTTGTTTAAATGTGGGATAGAAATACTTTTAAATAAATTAAAAGCGCATCAAATGAATCTTCTAATTTTAGTGACCACAAGTGTTGTTTACTTTGATCTTTTTTCTGTAAAAGAATACATGATTGGATATGTGAAGAAATTTTGCAGAATTTCTTAGAATTGCTATAGAAGTGGAATTTACTGCAAGTTAAATTGAGTGTGTATGCGCAGCCGTAAAATTGAATTATACTATCTTAACCTTGTCTAAGGTCATGGGAAATATGCTTCCCCTAAATTAATCGTTCTTTTAAATAATGGATTCTAAGATCTTTACTACCATTTATTTAAACTGGTGCTTATTGATTTCCTCAAAAATTATTTTAAAAAATGATGATAGTAAAGACTATGATCATATAGGTACCATGGCTTGAAGTTAGATCTATGCATTTTGGATAACAGAAATCAGAATAACAGCTGGAAGCCGTGTTTTTCTTATTCTCTCTTTTATTTGATTGTGCTCAAGTCAACCCAACTTCTACAAGAGTTACCCCTTTTGCATGAAATACTCTGGTCCAGATACCACATTCCTCGCCTATTGTAGCTTTGTTAGAGTCGCTGTTAACCCCATAAGTGGGACAAAGGAACAATAGGCAAGTCTCTTTACAGTTTCTATCTCCCCTCCTCCCCCCTGTGGACACCTGGCCTGGTGTGAACCAGGGATGGGGGGTGGGGGGGGGAACTTTCTGGTCAGACAACCTAGGAGCAATCACATGTTTTCTCTGCCATTTTAGTTTAATTACTTATCATTCTGTGAACTTTGCAGTGACCATGGCTAACGTTGGCAATCGAAAAGCTTTTTCTATCGAGGATAAAGTTAAGTTTATTCGAAAATTACAAAACGGCGAAAGTTAATCAGCCATTTGTAAAGAATTTTCCCGGTCTAAATCAACTGTAGCCACTATCTGGAAGAATCGTGACTCTAGCCACTATTTGGAAGAATCGTGACTCTAGCCACTATCTGGAAGATTCGTGACTCTAGCCACTATCTGGAAGAATCGTGACTCTATCATCTCTGCGTATGAAAAAAACATAAACGGATGCAAGAGGTTGCGAAAGGCAGAAAAAGAAAATGTAGAAGAGGCCTTATTTAAGTGGTTTACTCTACAGAGGAGTAGAAATCTTCCTATAACGAGCGCCATTCTCCAGGCAAAGGCTAATGAATTTGCAGAACTTTTTGAAGAAAAGAGCTTTGTTTGGTCCAATGGCTGGCTGGAGAGGTTTAAGAAGCGGCGAAGTTGTGGGTGAAGCCGCTAGTGTTTGTTCTTCCGATATCAATCACTGGATGGGAAATGTTTGGCCGGGCATTATTTGCAATAACGATGGAAAGGACATTTTCAACGCCGATGAAACAGGTTTGTTTTACAAGCTCACTCCAAATCAAACTTTAAAGAACAAAGGAGAAAAATGTGTTGGTGGTAAACTCTCAAAAGTAAGGATAACCATTCTGGTGTGCGCCAATATGAATGGTTAAAAAAAAAAAAACTGACTGTTATCGGAAAATCTCAAAAACCAAGGTGCTTCAAAAATGGGAAGAAACTCCCGGTGGATTACAAGTCATATGAAAAGGCTTGGATGACGTCGGATTTATTCCAGAAATATCTTGACAGTGAGATAAGGAACTGGCTAAGAAAAAGAGGAAAATCGTTTTATTGACAGACAATTGTGCTGCCCACATTGAGCGTAGCAACTTACAATAGATCAAAGTAGTCTTTCTCCCACCCAACACTACATCAGTTTTGCAACCGATGGAATAATCCGCAGCCTGAAGTGTCATTACCGGAAGCAGCCCATCTTGCGCATTTTAGAATGATACTAGCTGTATGGCCCGGCTTTGCACGGGCTATCTCGAATAAAAGGATATTCCCGGGCGGAGAGAAGTCTGCCATTCACACTTAAGTTGTTAGAAGGGGACTTCTGTGCGGAAACGGATCTTCAATTGACCCTCAAAAGGCCTAAAATTAATTTACATCACTATTTTTTTACTAATTTTTATTTTTAAATATAAATTTTACTTAAAAACAAACAAATCAAACACACCCTTTGCCTCCAACAACAGCAGCAGATCATCGAATTCCCAGAACTGAAATTATCCAGCATCACCAACGTAACATTACCGGGGATTTACTTGCTTCATTACAAACGAACTTCACATTTTGTTTTGTTTTATTAAAATTTAAATTTATTTGCAAATAAACGAATTTTGAATACAATTTGAGTTTAATTGATACTTCTTGTTTCATATTTATTTATCCCTGAATTTTACTTAAAAACCCGCAGCTTTCGAAACTTATATTTCTTTTGTAAATAAAGATACTTTCACTTTTATTTGAGTTTCATTGATTTGGATTCTTTTTTAAAAGATTTAAGTTTACTTTCAAATAAATTAATTTTGAATTTTATTTGCTCAATAAATGGCAGCACGTGACTGACCGATTTTGAGTATTGAAAAGAAAGAAACAGAAAATTATTTTATGATTTTTCCGTTGCTTATAATTTCAAGACACCAAGTTTGCTAAATAAGAAATAAAAAACCTTTTTTACAAATTAAAACCAGGTTTCGTTAAATAAATAAACAAAACTCCGGAGTCAAAGTTGTTAAACAAAAAATGCAAGAACGTTGGATGACAAAGCTGTCGATAGGTGGCAGCACGGGGGAGTCAATCAATATCAAGTTTTTAATTAATATCTTTTTAACTAATTAAAATTTCGGAATTTAAATAGTCTAAATGGATTCCTTGGATTATTTTCCATCTTTTGGTACTTACGGCTAGTTTCAGGATTCAGTGGTTCGTGAGAAGATAGCCGGACATACATATATACGTCTGTTGATGTTCGAATTTTAATAGGAATGATGATAAACACAAGGACTGTGGCATTTCTATTCTTGATGCTGTTGTTTTAATCGAAAAATCTTGGAGATTGGTAACAGAATCGGCAATCAGAAATTGTTTGTCATGTTGGGCTTACGAAAACACAGCTGACGGAAGATGACGGCGAGAAAGATGACAACCTTCCCCTCTCCAAATGGCTAGAAAAGCACGGAGCAAAATGAAATCGAACATTTTTTCGCAAAATGAAATCGAACATTTCGAATGTCGTGAGGACGATGTCATTACATCTGGGGAAGTGAGTGAGGAAGATATCGTGGCATTAATAAATGAAAAAAAACAACTCTATTGTAGATTCGTCTTCAGATATGGAGGAAGAACAAGACGAACCAGGGCCTTCAATTGCAGTTGCAAAAGCAGCTGCAAACGTTTTGAACAATTTTTTGCCACAGAAAACATCGACGAACATGTTGTGGACCTGTTTAAAATAGTGGATAAAAAAATTGACTAGTTGTATATAAAATCGAAAATTTTTCAACCAAAAATAACATCTTTTTTCAATGTAGTGGATTAGCAAATAATTAAAAAAAAAAAAGGTAAATGTTTAGTTTAATTATTGAGTATATTATTTAATACTTTATTTGTCCCTAATTACTAATGAAAATATGTTATTAAAAAGTTCATTATAGAAGTAGTACCTTAGCATGTTAGGGCATTTTTTTTTTTTTTTTGCAAATACGGATACAGCGAACCTCGGTTAAAACGAACTTCTGAGTCGGTCCGTTGAGGTTTGTTATAACGGGGTTTGACTGTATTATGTATCCCACCGGGAGGAAAGGCTTGCACGTCTGTTTCTCATCCCCATATTTGAAGTGCGACCTTAAGTAAGAATATTCATGACAGTTAGTAAAATCTTGAATTACATTGGGAATTTCGGATGTTTTATCTTAACAAATAACACAGATTTCCTTGTGTTTCAAATGTATGTTTGTCAAAAAATTAGCTATAGAAAAATCATAAGTAAACAGCAAAGAGAGCTGCTTGAATAAGTTGAGTTATTTTTTAAACTCCTTGACCCGGATAAT
>BGPR01019837.1:0-28640 GCA_013235015.1 Araneus ventricosus
ATGTTTTGGACATGTTACGAAATTCAATAAACAACAAATATCCAATAGCGTTCAGCTAAACATGATATCTTTATTAAATTTTACACATATAATATCTTCAAAAAGAAATTGAAAGCATATTTCTTCTACAAAATATAAAACAGTATTTCTTCCATAATCTAATAATATTTTATGCATGGCTCGCACTCATAAAACGCAACGTTTGCGCTTTATTTATAAAGCTGATAACTTACGTCTGGTTTCATTCGGGCACAAAACGCCATATCCTTATTAATATTCAAAACCACAGATTTCAACACCCTAAATTCTAATTAACTAAGGAGTGAATATTTTGAAAGAGTTTTAATAACAGAAATTTTGGATTTACTCTAGATCTCTTTTCATCAAAATATCATCGAATTCAGAATTTGTATAATGGTTCAAACCATGAGGTTGGACATTTTTATTTTGTGGTAGGTCTAATTCCATTTGGATTAGCATATCTGTTTAAGTCCATGAGTCAAAGACTCATGATGAAAAGGAAATCTGGCATCTTCCAAGCGGCCTTGAAAGCATCTTTCTTCTTTAAGATATAAAATAGCATTCCTTACATAATCTAACAATTTTGCAGGCATGCCTTGCATTCATAAAGAAAAAATGACGCTTTCGCTCGATAGAAAATGCTGGCAACTTGAGCCTGATTTAATTCTAGCACAAAAAGTCGTATCCTTATTTATATCCAAAACCAAGGGTCTGGGTTTTAACACTGTAAATTTTAATTAATCAAGGAGCGGATAATTTAAAAGAACGTTGATAGCAAAAATTTTCTGATTAATTCTGTATCTTTCTAAACCCTTAACAATCGCGTAATTTTCAGGAAAGCAGTAAAAAAAAGTGCCTATAGTTTTATTCAAGAAAATTGTGGAAAAATAAGTGTATGAACAATATATGTATTCATTTTTTACTTCTGGAATTTTTTTCAGCTTGAAATAAAGAAAATTTAATTTCTCAGGAAAACCAACAATCAGGTTATTGTGACTGAATATTGGTTTTCCAGTAAGTAGGAAAAAATAAAAAATATATATGTGTTTTAAGCATTAAATGAGAATTTTCTGAAACTTACGCATAATACAAATAGATATCAATAATATTTTCTTGCATGGCATCTAGTTTCAAATAAAACCACTATCTCCAATTACATTATAAATAGTCTGTTACTACCATCAGGTATGTATAATAAAAATTTTTCCGGGTATACGAAATGGATTGTTTCTAATCTTTTGGTGCAATGCTTTTGAACACTCTAGCCCGGAAATATCACGGGAGCGTGAAATAGACAGCGTGATTTGACGGGAGCGAGAAGGAAGCTGTTAAATTAAAATACCAATGAATTACGGATTTATATAATGGTTCAAATCGTGCAATGGGACATGTGGTAGTTCTAATCGCACCTGCTCTAGCATACTTGGTTAAGTCTATGAGTTAGCCTTTTCTGGCACAGTGGTCGCAAAAGAGGACACCAACTTTGAAATTTTCTAAAAAAATCTGTTTCCAATTTCAAACCCGGAAAATTGCAGGAAAAGGCAGCTGATAGTTCTCCTTTTAGAATGTAGATGGCAGCACAATGAAATTTCGCTTTTATTTCGGAAAAATTATAGACTTAAAATGCCCAAATTTCTTAACTCGGAGATAGGAATTTTTTTGAGTTCTTGATCTTTACAATTTCAGCAAATTTACTCGACAATTTTCCTCCTATATTTTTGAAGTTTTAATTTATGATTTTGTGTAAGATTTAACATTAATTTTTGAACGTGTCAAGATGACTGTGTCCAAAGAGGTCCTCATATGAGGGAGTGTCCCCAAAGAGAGACAACGACCCTTCCTCAGAAAGAAGTGTTGTTTTTTTGTAAATTCTATGTCTAAACGATAAACTAAGCCCATTCATGATGTTTTTTTCATCATATTTAAAAAAAAAATTAATTCCTTGTGCTGGAAAGGGTTAAGGACTTATGATGAAGGGGAAATGTAGCATCTTCAATCTGACCTTGAAGCACATATAAGGGGTAAAAAAAGTTTCCGTACGGAAGCCCTTGTTACGAAAAAATTGTATCATTTCTAACATTTCTTTCTACTTCTTCTTACTTTCTATTTTTGTCTTCAATAACTACTAAAATATGCTTAATATGAATCTCTAAAATATGTTTCCAATCATTGCCTGTTTTTATTCAACGAGGCAAGTGTTGTAATTGAAATATTTAGAAGATATTGCGAAGTCGGTGGCTTTGTTTGACAAGGTCCTAACTGCACCCAAGACAGTTTTGAGAAAAACGAGTTTAAAGTTTTCAACTATTACAACTTTTTATTTAATATCTAATTTAATTAATTTCTTAAGAATTACATTAAAAGACCTTCATTTAAAGGTTCCATAGTTTATTTGAAAAAAATTACCCTTTATTCCCCTGTTTTTGAACATAGCAAAATGCAGTTAGAACCTTGTTCAAAACAGGAATAGGTTTCGAGAAAGAGGCATAGTTGTAACTGCGCATAGAACTCTGTCAAAGAAAGACTTTCATAATATAAATAATAAGGATGTAGTAAAAAGTTCTAACTCAATTCAAAATTTAATGGAAAAAATAAAATAACATTATGTATCATGATAAATGAAATGGCCCCATTAGTCGGTTTATTATAAATGTAATATAGCATTATAATATTCGCTATCCTGCATAGGCATGAAGGGAAAAACTTTCTTTATATCATTATTTTTTCATCACTTACTTTGTAACCTTCTGAAACTTGGGTGTTATTTGTACAGTGAAAACTATGAACGACTTGGAAACAAGCATGCCCTGTTAAGAAATACTTCAATGTTATCGATTTTATTTGAAGATTTTTTTTGGATCTGGGAGAACTGAGTTTGAATTGATTGAATTTACATTATGGAAAACTCACAAACCCGATCATATTATCAACTCAGTTTTGTCATTAACTCAATTCTGTCATTTTCCGCAGCTAGTACGGTCAGTATTTTGTGAAAAGTATTAGCAATGTAATTAGTTTTCACTCCACAAGGTACATTATAGTACTTGTTTAGTTGGAGTTAAGCTGTGGACGTTTAATTTTCTCAGGTGAAAAAAGAACTAATATTAGCATTTTGTAAGTCAAATAGCATTGCAGGCAAATCTTTTCCTCATCAGACTCATATTTAATGTCATCCGCCAGTGTTTGCGGTTGTTTTTCCACTTTAAATTTCTAGCAAAGGTCACATTTGTCACTTTTTGAGAGTGAAATCCAAGGTTAAACTCTGTGATAAGAATTCTGTAGTACATTGATTTCCTAATCGCAGTTATTTTCTCAGTACAACACTGTTTATGGTACTATTTTCCCAATACTGAGGTGAGAACACAAATATTCCCTTTTGGTAAGTGCCCTGCAGCAATGGGACTCTACTAGGGGAAGAATTTTATGTATTATCTTAATAAAACTGGCTCTCCTTTAGTCCATACTTTACTCTTTGGTACTGGGTTGGTGTGTTGATGTCCATATTTTAGTTAAATGTGCAGAATTACTGTCTTTTGCAATATAGATAATGTTCCTAAGTAGAAAGATTTGCATACCTGTATTTTTCTCTCTTCACAAAAAAAGTACGTAAAGGAAAACTTCCTTTCTTGTCGACGTAATTTCTCTTCTATTTTTCTTATTGTCTGCTTGGTCTTCATCTTTCATCCAATCATTTTCGTCCACTTCGACTCGTTATTTCGCTCTCATTTACTTTGGTCTTACAGTTAACAATTTGCGTGTTGTATTAATAAGAAAATGCCTTTTTTCTGTAGCTGTGCCTAAATTATATATTGAATCTTGAATATTTGAGTGTTCTGTGTCTGAAATGTTTTCACCACACTTGTTTTTACAATTATTAGTTTGATTCTACTCATTCGAACTTGGTGATGGTAATTCTTTAAGCTTTAAACGCCTTTTTTTCCTACTCCACAAACCAAAAAAGAAAAAAAAAATTAGGCTAGTAATAGAGGGGTTGGTTAGAAAATACTAGGCCTATAGCTTGTAGACGTAGATTTATAATATAGTACTCGTATATTCAATATATTCAATATAATATGGGTAAATATTATACTCTTTATTAATACCGTTCTAATATTACAACATGAGATGTTAACCTCAAACTCTGAATGAGACTTTCATCGCTGCTCTCAGTTAATATGGAAATGTATGAAATCAATTCAGTGCTTGTGTAATTGAATAAATCAGGCAAACTTTCTAGCTCGCACAACTCATTTTCCTTGCTGCTCACATAAAGAATTTAACTTTACTCTATTGTGAAACAGTACAGAAAACCTTTATGATGAACACAAATCCCAAACAAATTACCACAGCCTGCTTCAATAATGATATAGCTGATCATTGGTCACAGTAAAAGCAGATAGAACCTTGTCAAGCCAAAAGTATAAATATCGTCTGCAGTGATAGAACCATGGCACACTATTAGTTCGTTTATTTTCCACTAGAATGCAGACAGAGTTGGTTCGTCGTGTATATATAACTTAGTATAATAGTATAAACTCATAATCTCATTTTTGGCAAAAATATCAGTTAGAACCTTGTCAAACAAAAAGAGCGAAGTGTCATGCAAAAAGATTTTCCGTTCGCAATATGTAAATTCATCCTGAAGTCTTCTACAAGTTGACTCACAGCAAATGTTTGAAGATGGAGTGTACGTACGCGTCATGAAGGGATAACATCAATAGTTGTTTAACACATTATCTGCCACTATTCACGCCTGAGATTCGAACCATCTATCTAATTAGATGCCTCCTTCTCTGACATCTCTTAACTACAGTACTAGGTTATCAAATTAGATAATAGGTTCTGGACCCGCCAGCGCGTCGGTGGCAGTGAAAGTGTTAATTCTTGCTTGTAGTTGATAGAAAGTTGATAGAAAAATAGAAGTTCCTAAAGCTATTTGTGAGTTGGTAGATTCAGTTGCAAAATGATGGATTATCTACGAAAAAGTCGGTTGAAATAGTTAATAAATCAATCGTATAATATAATATTGAAAGATACCGTGAACATCAAACTTTTGAGGAAATCCGGAAGACCTCCGAAGTTAAACCACTTGCATAAACAAAATATCATGCGTAAGGTTCAAGATAATCCCCGAATAAGTGCACCTCAAGTAACAGCTGATTTGAATACTTATTATAACAATGAAGTGACACCACAAACAGTGAGAAATGTCATTAAAAAAGTTGGTTACAATGGGTGTACGGCCCGTAAAAAGAATAAGTGTTTGTAACATAAAAAGCGCCTCGTGCTTGCAAAAAGCATGCATATAAGCCTTTATCTTTCTGGCAATCGTCCTTCTGAGTGATGAATCAAAATTTATTGTCCATGAGTCCGATGGTTGACTTACGATCTGGAGAAAACCGAATTAACACATGATAACTAAGAATTTATGTGGAACTCTTAAGCACGTTTACGGAGCTGTAACAGTGTGGGGGGTGTATGAGCATGCAATTGCTGCTTGTGCATGCAATTAATGTGTTATAGGAAGAAATATGGAAACATACAAGTATTTTGACAATCTAGAGCAAAAGATCTTAACCAGTGCAGAAAAAGTATCCTCGAAACAACATTTACATTTCAGCAGGACAACCATCATAAATACACCTCCAAGATTTATCAAGAATGGTGCTTCTATTATGTTAAACAGCAGCTTCATAGCCCATTCCATTCTCCCGATTTAAATTCTGTCGAAATTTATGGGGGAAAAATCTGTCATGAACTAAAAGAAAATATGACATTTAGAACAAGGTCGAATTAAAAAGTGCCATTCAGAATATTTGGATTAACATTTCACCCAAAACAACAAAAAATACTCGTGGTTGTCAGGCCACAACGTTTAAGAGAAGTTGTAGTCGCTCTTGTAACGTTAACCACAACTGACTGTGACATGGCGCGCGCTGAACTCCTTACTCATAAGTCGCCTACTTCCCATGTCATCATAAGTCCTGATAAACCATCAGAACCGATCGCAAGGTATCATACACCTGCACTGACAACTTTTAGAGACATGGATACTTCTCCAATTGCCCCGCTCAGAAAGCGAGGTCGACCACCAAAAGTCACTGTACTACCCCTCACCATAAATCGAGAACCCTCAGGTGTGTCAAAAGCTACTTCAAAAAGCAAACCCCTTACCCAGAGAAGGAAAAAGCCACAAACTAGATCACAAACTACTGCAAAAGCTCCCAAATCTTCCAGTCCTGTCTCTTTGAGGGGACGTCTGCAGAGCCACAGGGGAGTCTGTAGTCGCTCTTGTAACGTTAACCATAACTGACTGTGACTGATGTCAGAGACTGCGTCCTCTGAGGCCTTTTAACGGTAGTTGAGATCAAGCGATGGCGCGCGCCGCGTCCCATGAAAAATGCTCTTCTTTAACTTTGTTCTGTTTCTGAAATTATTTGTGTAAACTGTCTGCGTGTAACGTAACCCTTAAATAAATATCTGTTGCACTAATTTGGAATATTTATTTAACCCATAAATTATCCCCACATAGTAATGAAAGCCAAAGGAGGGCTCCTGAACGTTAAATATAACTTGGTCAGTATAAAAAAAAATCCTTTATAACCTCTTTAAATACCCATACGGAAGCTTAATTCGTTCCTCGTTATTGGCATTTTTGTTTCTTTAAATTTATTAATTTAATTATCTTGATAATTTTTCTTTATAATACTCATAAATAATAGATACATTTGTATTGAACCAACATGTTAATATTCATTTTCTTCACAAATGATTTTTTGTGACAAATTTAACTTTTATTTACGGTCATAGCTGCGTACGGAAACTTTTTTACCCACTATAATTAACACTTTAGGATTCTTAACCTACATAACGAAAAATCTGGTTAAATGCATATAGTGTGCATTTCACCGGATTTCGAATTATGTAGGTTAAGAATATGATCAAAGGATAAAATATAACCTTTTTCTTCCAATTCATGTGCCTGAGCCATTTCATACCAAGCTGTGCCTCAATCCACTAGGCCAGTGCTGTTCAAACTACTTTCATTTCTGACCCCCTGACTTTGTGTAAAATTTTTTCATGACCCCTCTGGGGGGAAGCTACCACGTTTTTCAAAGAAAAGTCTAATATTTTTATTGTCAAATAAATTTCTTTGAATTTAGCGACCCAAAGTTTGCGAACCACTGCACTAGGCCACTGATGATCTACGTCTATGATCTAACGAATGTAAAATATTTAGTTATTCAATAAAATCTGAATAATGAAATAATTGATTAATAAAATTATTTCTTACTATATTTTTGACCTGAAGTCCTAAAGTATTTAGTAAAAATTTTAATTGACATTTTCAACTAATTAATTTTAATTAAAATTGAAGCTCAAAATTAATTTTTAAATTATTTTCCCAACATTCATTTTATTCTTTTATGAAGATTGACATAAATTTCATTGAAAAATAAAAAAATCGCATAATGTAGAAATAAAGTATACAAATCAGAAGTATGAAGAAGAAGTAGAATCAACACAGGAGATTACATATAATTTTTTCATAAAACTTTAAGGCAATGCCGCTAAAAGTTATTCGCCATTTAAGTATTACATACAGGAAAGTGGCTGAAATAATAGTCATTTTTTACGTATTCTACAAATATTTTGTTATTTTCTCTATCTGGTATTGAATAAAAATGACAATATTAAGAAGTTGTATCTTCGCTTCAGTTTCAATGGGATACAAAAGGCGATTAAAGTCATTAAAACTGCTCCTTTAAATGAAAAAAAATTTCTAAATATTTTTACAAAACTGCCATTTCAAATTAAGAATATTTTACAAAATATTTCACATGATCAACCGGTCTTTGCCCATCTAGTGTTTAAGTGCTCAAATGCCAAATATTGATCTGTGTATACATCTTTTGTGCATTGCTGAAACCAAGCAATTATAATAGTGCATTTATCATTACTTTTATCTCATTGCTTCAACTATATATTTCTGAAGTCATTTTTAAGATAGTGTTTAATATATTCCTTATGGGTTTTATATTATTTATTGTTATTGTTAACAAAATGAACCATTCTATTCTCCTATTGTCTGTTCGTCATTAATTCTGCGTAAATAAGTAATGAATTACTGTATATTAATTAATCCTGTTGTTTGGAGAAGAAAGCAGTTTTTATTTTTTTTTCTGATCTGACTGTTTCATTAATTATTAAATTTAGTCTATGTATTCTGCTGCTACATGTAGTTATTTATTTATTTCCTATATTCATCATAATTCTTTATCTACAGATTTTACGAATTTTTGAACATTTTGTCGATGTTGTGGGTTTATATAATTAATACATGGAAAAATTCAAATACCTGATATTTATGTGCAAAATATGAAAAATACCAAGTAAATTCTCTTTATCCCTCATAAAAGGAAATTTTATTTTACAAGCACCGAGACTGATAAATTATTCCTTTGAGTGTGATTAGTGTTGCATACAAAATCTTTCAATTTTCCACATGCCAAAATTATGCACGCGATTTACAAAAACACACGGAATATATTCAACAAAGCTGTTGTTGAAATTTATTATAACTCGGCGATATTTCATTTTCTTCTACCTTTTTGTGTTTGGTACAAAGAAGCTTTAAAAGTTTTGCAAGATATAGTGACATTCTCTGAAGAAATAAAGCACTGAAAGGGCTTTTGCGCATGTGCATTACAAAATGACTGCAATCTCTAACTCCTATATTCACAAAGACTAGAGGTTCCCAACCTGTTGTACGCTTATCCCTGGGGGGTACGCGAAATCAAAGTTGTTAATGGCGGTAACAAGAAAACATAAGAGGTTAAAAAAGTTAGACAATGTTGTTTCTCCGAGTGAATACTTGCCATTCACTATCTATACCACTTGCATAGTTGATTATCACGAAATGTAATTTTTAGATATCCTTATAAGTTAAAACGAAATTGGTTTCATTTGCGTTGGCGTTGAACTAATACTATTGTAAAAATGGAATAAACTGTAAAATCAAATATGTTAATATATCGAGTAATTTCAGTTATACTTAAGCTAACTTTAACAGTATTGATAAAAATTTCTTTGCGCAGACGGAATGTTGAGGGGGCTTGAATATGATAGTAGAGTGTATGCGAAAATAAAAAGAATAATCAAGAGGTACGCGAGGGGAACCAGCGGGAGTGGTCTCTCCTAAACTTTCTCGTATACTTCTCGAAAAAGGTGCCGTTTCCCCTCCCCCCGCGTCGATAAAAAAATTCGAACCTTTTGTAACCCAGAATCCAATGACTATCTGAAAATATTTATGTAAAAATCAAATTCAAAGAGATGCGTACCGATTTCTACTCTTGCTGGCTCAAGTCACATAATCCTCTCGCGTGCACAGATTGCCACCAGTACGCATGAGCTTGGAGAATCGGATTTAAAAAAGCGCCAAGCAGGAGTCAATAAATATCGTGCACAGAAGTTTGCGTCCAGTACGCATGCGCGTGGAGACAGAGGATTCATTGGAGATGCGATTATACAGACCGACAGACAGTCAACCCTTTGACGGATTTAGCCCAAACTTTTATACGGACCTACATTCATGACTATAAAACCGTGTACCAAATTTTATCTATCTAGCTATTCAAGTTTTTGAGTTATAGCGTTCACATGAACGCGGACGTGAAAACAGACAAACTTCCCCTGGACGGATATTGTCCAAAATTTGACAGAAACCTACAAATTATGTTTAAAGACCACATACCAAATTTCATCCCTGTAGCTCTAATAGTTTTCGAGTTATCGTGTTCACAGACAGATAGACATAATTCCCAAATTGTGTTTTTCGGACTCGGGGAGGTCTAAAACGTGGAGATTCGTCAAAACCTCGAGTTCGAATTTTTTGACGATTACAATACTTTCTCTTTGTGCACTTCGTAGACGAGAAAGTAAAAAGGCTGGGAACCCCTGACAAGGTCAGACAAGACAGGTGTAGCGAATGGCACCCGGGGCATAATATAATTTATTCTCGCCTTATTTAATTTCTTGAATGCTTTATTGACTATTTCCCATATAAATATATATTTTCGGGGGAATCTCTGATACTGTTGTTGCGCTTGATTTATCAAATGCCACTACAACCGCTTCGTTCAAAAATACTCATCCATATTCCGTAACGTCAACAGCCAACGAAATACGCATCCATCAATCTTAATTGAACTTTCGGCTACTTCACTTTCCGATAAGTGATTCCGCTGCTGGACATGAGTGGACAGAATGGGACAGGGGCCGGTATTAAGCTATCAACTGCTGCTTTCCGTTCTTTTGATTAGAGCAAGAACTCTAAAACTTTCAGGTTTACGCACCCTTGCAAGTCAATAAAATGATTAATATGCATCTTGCATGACTTTAAAAATCAATTTGTAATAAACAATGTTAATTTAGGTATCTGCCTAAGTACGATGAATTTAAAAATACTACATTTCGCTGTTTAAATGTGCATGACTTCTTTTAATTTGAGATACAAAAATTGACAACTATTCAACATAGTGGAACAATATTTTCTTGTATTTTCACAGGATAATTATTTTGTATAAAATTGTAGCCAATATCACATACCAAATTCAAAATATTTAAATTTTACTAAAGCTGTACAGTGCCGTTTAAGAAATGCAGTTTCTAAATTATTTATATATTTCGGAAATATAACATATTATGTATATATATTAAAGAGAATTGTGCAATTGAAACACTTTCGAAATCATGATGAATAGCTCTTCCAACTGAAGAAACGAAAAATGACAAAAATTTGCTAGAATGATAATCTTAATATATTAATATACTTAAAATGAAAAAATAAATTCATCAAATTTTGAAGATGTAAGTTACACTCAGTGTCAAATCATACTCATAATAGTTCAGACTCAAAAATAATGTGAGAATTAAAAGAAAATTTAGTCCCTTACCTCAACGGAGTTACAATGAATATCTTTTCCCAATAATAATATAATGATTATTAAACTTAAACTGATGTCATTAAAAAAAGTCTGAAACAGAAAGTGCTAAAATAATTCTTATTCTCATATCTTTTCCCTAAGAAATATAACGATTAATGTTTAATGCTTATGCTCTTTAAAGCAAGACAGAGCTTTCAAGACCATCATGCACTACAAACAGAAAATTAAAATTTAGCCATTTGTTGTATTTGATTCTTAATAAAATCAAATGAAGCAATGAGTTTTTAGGTGCTAAATTTGCGCACGTATTTCTGCCAGATATAAAAATGTAGTTCAAAAGCTCTTGAACAAACTCTTAAGGGCATGCCGGGTATACACCTAAGAGTCATTCTTACATAGGAACATGTGATCACATTCGCAACTTACAAGATCCGAAGGTGACGCAGCGACAGTGGAGTGGCAAAAAGAACAGAGTACCATATAAACTGCACAGAGCTGTTTACATCATTACAAACAATGTTATGAAAAACAATGCAATGAAACCACATTATGGTTTCGTAACTCAATAATAAGGAGCAAAAACAAAGAGTTTGCAGTGACATGGATACCTCAAATAATTGTTTACATGACTTGCCGCCCGCAACAATACAAAATTTCTAAATCTACGCATAGCCTACCGGATACTTTCACAGATGGCAGGCCGCTCACGGATGACTCTCACACCTGCAGAAACATACTTTCCTCTCGAAGTAATCCTACAGAATCAAGTTCAAGGATCTTGGAAACCACATGACTGGATGCTCCTTTCGGTCTATTTCAATGAATTTGTTGTGTGCACACCATCTGATGGAAAATGTGCTAGCTTCCGACATGTTCAAATCACATCTTAGAGCATGGAATAACTACTGGAGGAAATACTCTTAAGAGTATTTCCAGCAAGAACAGCCGACAAGTTATTCCAGACCCCTATGTTGGCACCAGCCATGGGCGGAACAGTCTCCCATACTGCCAGCGTAAACTGCTAAATTTCTTGATGCTGAAGCGATGAGGAGCAGCATGTTTCATTGTTGCTTATTGGTTTTTGGGCTCCTGCTGGTGGCATTTATACAGTTAGGCATATTCACCGCCCGAAAATGCAGAATTTTATATTTACATTACTTTGCTGTAATTTACAATATACCACATTCTTTTAATCTCCTTTCTTGCCGTCGTACGTTGCATTTGCGACAAAATGCTCATATGCAAAAATGTCAGACATACAGCTGAAGTTTGTATATGGACTTTCAACTCACTCTGGTAAGTATATTCATTGCTTTATAGTATTAATTCTGTACAATCCTCTGTGCATCAATTTTAATTTTGCTAGATTTATTTTATTTGCATACATCTTTTTCTTTTTTTGTCGTGTTTTGTATTTTCTTTGCTGAAAAAGACAGATTATTTTATTTATATTCTTGTCTCTTTCTAGTAGTGTTCAAAATCGTATCATCGGTTCTCATTCAGTTTATAAAAAGAGATATCTTCCTGTTATATTCTCATTCAGCAGTCCCATAAGAAATTCTTACTGAAATTATTATTATCTCTCGTCATTCGTAAAGGTTTTTAAATTATATTTTATAAGAAACTTTTATCTTGCCTTTTTATTAAAAAAATTACCTCATTAAAACTGGTTTGGAAACCGCAAAAATTAAGCAATTTTAGGAAAGAAACTCTTTTTAAATCATCGCCACCGATTCAGAATATAAAACTTAATTTGAGATTTAAAACAAAAAGTTTACTTCAATATAAATGTTGCGAAATATAATTCTTAAAAAATCTAATTATCACCCTTGAGATAAGATCAAATTTTTATCTTTTAAGCTCTTTAATAAAAGAAATTTCAAACAGGCAAAATAAAACGTACTTAATACGTAAACGTATTTAAATTATAAAGCAAGTCTTTCAGAAAAATATATGTTTTAATCATTTTTATCACCAGTTATGCTTAATCTAGTCTTTCTTCTTGTGCAAAATTACTTTTTTACTTAAGCCCCTGTCTCTATTTAGGATTTAATTCTGTCATTAAATTTACTACGGAGTCATTTTCTTCCTGATAATATGAACCATTTCTTTGCTCTAAAATCATCATGAGATCAGTTACTTTTTATCTCTAGCATTGCGTGAAGAAGACTCGTTTATAAATCCAGAAAATCATTAAGATGTGGAAATAGTCATCGTTACATAAAAAGGTTTTTCAATTTATACTATAAGTATTCAATTCCGTAGAATGGGAATCCTATCCTTTTTTGGGTTCCGTTCAAAAAATTGAAATGCACGCACATGCTGAGACACTTTTTGCCTTGTGTGTATTTAGAGAATTTTTTTAAAGTCGTAATCTATTTTAAAATGAGTTTTTTCTATTTAATTTTAAATTTACAGTAAATAATTTTTGATCGACAAATCATCTGCTCTTCGAAGTTTGCACACATTTTAAATTTTCTTATTAGGTAATGTCTTTATTTTTTTCAGCAACCTAAGTAAAACTGAATGCTAACATTCTGAGTTGACTGTTCGATACAACATTACCAAAATGTAGCTTCTATCATTTGATTACCTCAATCCTCTTCCTGTCAGTTTCCTATTTTTAGTTATCTTAAAGAGAAGGCTTGTCAGTTTCCTATTTTTAGTTATCTTAAAGAGAAGGCTTAAGGTCGGTTCTATCAACAATTATCTGTTTTATTTTCTAAACTGATCGGAATAAGCTTTCAGAATTTCATCCATTTCATGGAAAATTCAAAGAGCCTTACGGGAAATATTTTTAAAAAAAAGGGCAAATCCAAAAGTTTTCCTATTTCACTGGCCGGTATGTATATATCCTCTGATTTGCTTCAAAATATAATTTATGCTTAAACTGCAAGAGCATGAAAGATTATAATAGCGTTTCTTGATGAAACCCAGATTTTTGAATAAACGATAGCTACTATATGAATAACTTTATAAGGTTTCTATTTAAAAGGCATGCTTTGATTTTAGATATTCTGGTCTGGTTTCCGTTCTACCCTTACTAGTACTTTCCACATACTAGAAAGAAATTAAACTTGATTATAGTCCTGAAAACTAAAATATCGTAAACATTAATTTATTATCGACGTATTCAGATGTAATAATCATGCAGTAATACTTACAGGGTAACAATTATTGAGCTATATGAAAAAAAAAACCTTGATAACTTTTGAACCGTTGGCGAGATTCAGTTAAAACTTGGCGGTTGAATGCAGGGCATGCTGGGATTTGTTTTGAGAATGCGCACTCTTATTGTTGTTGTTGTTCATTTTTCGTTGAAAATGTCGAAATACATCGTTTCTGAGCATATATCGATCGTCAAGGCCTACTATTCGAGCAATAACAGCCCGATTGCGGCTCAAAGGAAATTTGCGACCGAGTACAAGCTGAAGACAACCGGTCCAAGTGTTATAACAATCAAAAATGTGATTGAAAAGTTGGAGAAAACTGGTAGTGTCGATGTTTCGACACTTCAGCGACTTTTGCAGAATTCTGCTCTTCGTCTGAGCCACGTCACAGCCATTGATGGGAAGCACATCGAACAAGTCATAAACTAAATCTGAACATCTGTAGTTACTTTTGAAATTTGAATAAAATTTTTGAACTCAGTAGTTTTTGAAAATTTTATTTCATATAGCCCATAATAATTGACACCCTGTATTTGTGAAATATTTTAATTTGAGTAATGAATTTATAATTTCAGTCAGCTGGAAGATTTGTTTGATTCGTCATTTCTTTACGAAGTAAATACTTTTCCCGTCAATTGCGATGTGTTACTTCCGAAATCAGGCAGAAGTTTCAGCTTTAGTTATATTAATGTCCCGTTTTAAGTCAACACGAAGGCTGTTTTGGGACGGACCTCATAATTTTGAGCCGCGGTCAGATGACGAACGACACCTGAGCTGGAACCCCCTCTCCAAACTTCCGCATCGCACCATCGGGAGGACGTTTCGCCCCTACGTGTGATTTAGCGTGCAACAGGCCCAATCCACGGCGGATCTTTAGCGGAATCGGGTTTCGAACCTGGAGCTCCTGGCCCCGAACCCAAGACCTTACCACTAGGCCACCGCAGCCGCCCGGAATCAGACCGCGGGGGGGGGACTTGAGTTGGTCTTTGCTGAAATCTTAGTTTTTTACCTACCTACTCGCCTACTGCTTTATATCCGGTGGGTGGATGCTCAAGAGGATTGTTTTGAGATTGAAGTTCTAGGCTATTAGCTATTTCTTCTGGTTTTTTTAGATCAGAGCAGGTGGTTGCTGGAGAGGGATTATTTATTAAGTTGGGAACTGCTTATGATTTCAAAAGAAATTTGTAAAATCCTTTTTTTTTCCTCAGATAAAATAATGAAACAAAATTTTTTAAAAAATATATGCCACTCTGTAAATATAAACACGAATCACATCAAAGAGATTTTCATTGATTAAATCACACATTTCGGCTGTTGTCACTATCATAGTTTTGAATATTTCATTGTATAATCTAATTGTTGGTACATCAGCAAAGCTGCAGTATCGATTTCAAAATAGAAAGATTTCTAGCGGACATAAAGCAAATTCTTAGTTCGTGAATTATTTCAAATTATAGCTCTTGAAATGACAGGTTTCTATCTCATTTGAAAATGAAATTGGTATGAAAAAATAACAATTATTACAAATTATGAGTGAATTGGTATATAAAATATGCAGTTTATGAAAGAACTATCTGAAGTTATTACCAAAATCGTTTTTTATTTAATTCTTTATGTTACTTCAACAAAGCATGGAATTTGAAAAGAAGAATTTTTCAGTTAGGGAGTTAATTAAAAGGAACTAACTTTTTGTACTCACTTCAGTAATTTTGACTTCTCTACTAACTAAAAAGTTTCTTAACAAATGAAATGCTCCCAATTAGTAGACTCATGCTCCTAAATTTCAGCAAGCTTTCCTGTAATAGGAGTTCCAAAGTTTTTCCTAGTTAGTCTCTCTATTCATATTTCTATAAATTTTCCTAATTTGAATGAAGAGTCGCAGCATAAGGTTCTATAAAACATAAAATTAATAAAAAAAGCAAATATTAGAGAGATGGATGGCGGCATTTATTTTTTAAGTACGTGAAAATATGATACGAACTATAGCATGAATTGGATAGCAACGCATACCATCACTTTCTAACACTTACATCAGTTCTTTAAAATTAGTAACGGTCCTTTAAAATGCGTCCATGTATGTAATTACTGCGAATATTTAATTCATGTTTATATTTTTATTATTTTTAATTCAAGTATTATATTACATGCCCCCAATTTATCTGTTAAACTATAGCTAAAATGATGAGATGATCTACAGTTTCAAAATCACATACATGAGATTTACAAATAAATATAATAATCTTTATTAATGACAGTAAATCATTTCCTTAGCAATACTATAGTTGCAAATGTACATATATTTAAGACGAGGACAATTCCATAACATCGGTGGTAGTTACTAAGCAAAATACTCGTTCCAAAGTAAAATTCCTATGAAACTGGCATCACTAACTTCCATTCCTAGAGAAATTACGTTCCAAATCATTCATCAGGAAATTGCACTGGAAAGGTGTTTGAAATACGACTTGTTTGTATTTTATTTATGTCAGTGCCTTTGTGAAAGTGGTAAAAAAACCCTGAAAAATAAAAGACAGCCCAGTTTGCCTTGTCCCTAAGTCCCGTCTTGCAGTTAGTTACATTAAGCCTCTAGTATAGGTCTCATTGGATTAGTCAGATGAAGAGGACGCACCTGAGGCAGCATCCCATTTTTCAGACTTCCACGCCACACCAGCGTAAAGATATTTGACCCTCGACGGCAGATTCAACATGTACCAGGCCCACATGAATGGTGGATCTTCGTCAGAATCGAACCCGTGATCCTTCGAGCCCAAAACCGAGAACTCACCATCTGTCCACCAAAGCCCAATTTAAGAATTGCCCTAATCTTCGTTTTATTTCTAAGGCTCTACTTATATTCTACAATAATTTTGTACTCTACCCTTTAGTCCGTGCTGTTGGCAATTTCTGTCTTCATGTCGTAATTTGCGTTATCTTTCATCTTCAATCATGCTTGTTGGCGTCAATAGTTCTCAGAACTTGGACTACAACTTCGTTTAAATTTTGCAGGAGAGTTTTTATTACAATTATAAAATAATTTCGAATTGGAAAAAAAATTAAGAACATGAAAATATTCAAGACTGAAGTAGTTGAAATAGAATTATTTCGTAATAATTCTGTTCATAAACCCAGGATAGAAGAATAAAAATTTCTTGAACTCAAATGCATCGCATTTAGTATGGATTAGTGTACACTTGCATCCCTAAATTCCCACCTTTAATAATTGCTTCTTAAATTACAAAAAATAAAGAATGCAAAAGGAGTTAACAAGAAATAAGATTTTATGGAGAATGAAACAGGATTTTTTCTTTTTCTTTTCTTGATTAAAAATTTTGAAGCATTCGTTTGAAACTTTAAAAAAAAGTTTCTTTACCTAGTGTAAAAAGGAAACATTAATTCGACAGAGTAGTTATCTTAATGTGTTTACGCCATTGCATCTCTTACAACTGAGTTATAGAAACCTATAACTCAGTTGTAAGAGATGCAATGACGTCCATTCCTATTTATTGTCGTAATTAATGCAAATTACGATATTAAATAGGAATGTTTCATTATTTATTTTATCATCTTTTTACCATTAATTATATGTTTTCTGCATATTGTTACTGCGCAATATTTCTACCAGTTCTTTAAATAATCGGCTTCTTTTTTATACATAAAATCATTTAGCTTATCTATTTTAACTAGATATGAAATGAAATTGTTCTA
This sequence comes from Araneus ventricosus, assembly GCA_013235015.1. Lineage (NCBI taxonomy): Eukaryota > Metazoa > Arthropoda > Arachnida > Araneae > Araneidae > Araneus > Araneus ventricosus. The sequence goes on from BGPR01019837.1 coordinate 17,843, forward strand.
AGTCTGCAAAATCATAATAAAAAATAATGCTGCTTGCTGCCATTTCAATACAAACTTCATTGCTTTTTACCTCCAGACATGCGCATTCCAAAAACAAACTTTAAATCCTTTCTAGACTGATTAAAACATAAATTTCGTAAAAGAGTTATTTTGTATAAAAGATTTCTAAAAGCAAATAGCCTGTATCAAATATTAATAAACGGCAGTACAAAAACAAGATATACGTAATTCTGTTTATATTATTCTTGCAACCAAAACAATATGAGCAATTTCTTTGACAAATCAAAAAATGGAATATATAATGACAAATGATGTTGGAATTCTCAGCGAATATTGAACTGCTGAAGTTGACATTAGAATCTTTTGACGCGAACTCACTGTCAAAAAGTTTTTTCCTTCAACTTAAATTGTTATACATATCTCTGAACTTAAAATTTTTGAAACTGCAAGGATTTTATGAAGTTCTCAGAAAAAAATAAGAAATAGTGTACTACAGATTTTCCTCTCATATATAACTTAACAGCATATTTTGTTGTTCCATCTTCATAATTCTTCTAGAAGAAGTTTCCACCCACGCAGTTTCAGAAGTAATAGGCCTTAAAAGTTCACGATAAATGGAACTAAACTTAATAAAAATTTATGGTCTGGGCAAAAAGCATGCGATCACGTGGGAGTTTTTGGTTTTTAGAAAAAGACTTTGGTTTTTGGTTCTAAATAATGCAGAATTGTTTTCATACATAGCATTTTTCTTTCTTATGGTATATGATTCATTATTTCGTTACGAAGACCAATGGCAGAACTCACACAATCTACTAAAATTGTATTCTTAAAGGGTTATTATCTATTGAAAAAAAAAGAAGTGAATGAAAATGGATAAATATTTCGTACAAGTATAAATATACAGTACGTTCGTATAACGGGTAAATATTTCGCACCATATCTGTTCAAGTAACAGTATACAAAATCAGTCTTTCCATTATATTCTTATTTCCGGCAAAACTTTTTAACTATGATCAGCAGAATCAGCTTAAATTTTGGATAAACAGTTATTATTCAAGGTCAGTCTCGTAGATAAATAATTTGAGATTAAAACTTGAAATTTTTAATATTTTCTAAAAATTGACTGAGTTATGAAGCTTTGAATATCACTATTTTAGACAATTTTAGACCTTCTAAAAGACCGTGTCGACAAAGATCTGCCAATCAACAGATGATTCGAGGAAACGGCGGTCATTGATTGGCCAAAAGTAATGAAATTGAAAGCTTCATGACTCGATCATTTTTATTCGCAGATGAGTGGAACTATTTCTGTTCAAATTGTTAGTGTGACAAGGATATTTTATTAAATAATGCTAACAAGACCGAGGGAGTAAAAAAAATTTAGACTTCGCAGTTCCGTCAGCTGTACATTTATTTATCGACTCAAGCAATCTAAAATATAATTTTTACACCAATTAAAGCATTTTAGAAGTAAAAGCCTGTCTCTAAGGTTTAGAAATTAACTATTCGATCGCGATAAGAATGGACATATATATATATATATATATATATATACATATGCCGCGTGCTTCTGCATTCCTTTGTCTCTCCTTTTGTGGATTATAGGTGAGTTTTGACAACTTTTTCTTCATTTTTGTTTCGCTTTGTTGGTTATGAGGTTGGGTTTCTTGTGTTTTATTTCAAATGGACCTGGGCTTTTTATTTTTATTATTATTTTTTTCAATTGGGCTTGGGCTTTTTGCTTTGTATCCTTTTTTCAAACTATGGTTTCTGTTCGGTGTTCCGAGGAAACAAAGTCTTTTTAGCATTATTGCTAGAGTTTGTGTTCAGAAAACACCGAATTTATTTATAATTACGCCCGTTCGGGATTTCCCTTGCTGATGACGCGTCCCGGACGTTGGCGCTTTGTTCCTTTTGTTGTTTTGGTTTTTCTTTTATGACGTGGCTTTTTTGTTTTCTTTTGTTATATATATATTCAACTTTATCTAGTCACATTGGCAACTTTATCGAGCATTATTATGAACTTATATTTCTTATTTCCATGTCTCAGAAATGTGACATTTCTCTCACTTTCAAATCATTCGTGCTTTTAAATTTGTTTTTGAAGAATTTACCCAGTTGGTTTATTTCTGAATCTTGGCTGAATTTCATTTCAATTAGATTACTTTTAGCATCGTCTCTTTACTTCACCAAGATTCTGACTAAAATAAGCACAATGCGAACTTAAATAGCTTTGTTGTATGTAAATTTGTTTTCAAATTTACATATTTTGAGTTACATATTGCTGCCAACAAACTGTAACACCAAAACTGAAGAAAGCAGCAAAATGCTTATATCAAGCTTCGTATGTTAAACGAAACAACAACAGTCTTTTTAGAAAAATTAGCCAAATCAGCGAAAAAGATTAAATAAGATTTTAAAAATATTAAGATGAACAAATAGTAAATAAATCATTAAAAAGTCCCAAACATTGGGACATTCAAAATATTAAATGCTAGTATAAAGAGAAAAAACTTTGTTTCTTATGTTTTTAGATACAATTTATAAAATGTACTTAAGAAAAATTTAAATGCAGCTATTGCCAAATTAATATGAAAACATAGATCAAAAGTTCGAAAGCAAATGTCTGTTGATATATTTCGCAATTCATTATTTTGAACACTAGTGTCATAAAACATATCTGAAACGCACCACATTGAAACAAGATTTATCTACAGATATAAATAATAAATTACTAACATTAAAAATAACTTTTCACACTTCACAGACTTCCAGCTTAAAGACATATATAAAAAAAGGAGAGATCAAGCATCTAGATGGCCATAAAAAGAAAAAATATGACAAATGAAACAAGATTTACTTATTTTAAAAAATCAAAAATTAAATTAAAAATTAGAGTAAAATATACAGTCGACAAAAAAAAATTAATAGGAGACCCTTTAACACAATATGATTTATTATCGCCTTTTAACAAAACTGATGTCTATGGAAATGACTCGAAGAGACTGATTAATGACTAAAAACAAACAAATTAATCAATGAAATTAGCTTAGATAAAAAATTATGATCTCGAACATTTCCGCGGAAGAACCCGAGAATTTTTAAACATTCGTTCTTTTTGTAAGAGAACATGTGTTCTCTTTTGTTTCTATGATAAAATTTATTTTGTTTACTAAAATCTCCACCAAAATATATTCAAGTTATAAATAACTATATATTAAGTTATACTCAGCTTGTTAATAGCAAAAGAAAGTTTTTCTTTCATCTTTATCTTAAAATGACGAACAATTAATCAGATGTGATTCAGATTTATCTTTATTTTTTGCTTTACTTTTCAAATTCTAAGCATTTTATGCTTTTTATTTTTAAAAATCGTGTTTTCCAATTACTTTACAGAATATTTTATAATCTATCCTTCTTAAGTGAAACCGCCCTAAGAAACATTTCATTAGCATCCATCTTTTCATAGCAAATGAAATGCATTGATTTTCCTTTACTGAAAAGAATTTAGCTCATTGATGTTAAACAAATAATGGCAATCATATTCTAAGTCTCTGAATTTATTGAATATTTATTGAATTTATTATTTATTGAAAGGAGGAGAATCATCTCTTTCAGGTATAAATGTTTGTTAATCGGATAGAAAAGTTATATAGCTGAATTTTTTTAAATAGCAAATATATTACGCATTTCATTGAAAAAAATTTCAACAACATTTTTAGAAGATTAATAGAATAAGTGAGCATTAAATATTTAAAGATTTTTGACATAATTTATGATAATAGTTTTTAAATCATAGAAATATGACTTAATTCTGAAGGTGAATTTCTAGTAAATATGACTTAATTTTGAAGGTGAATTTCTAGTAAATTTTCTAGTAAATTTCTAGTAATTTTCAAGTAAACACATAAGAGTTATCTGTATGGTGATGAAACAATTTTTGAAGTGATGGCATTCTTAAAACTTTTAGTGATTTATGTGACAATTTTACTAAGTTATATTATATGCATTCAATAAGAACTAGAAAAATTTCAAGTATTAATTTGTTTTTAATATTTCAGCTCCTTAACAGATAAATAATTGTGGAACTTGTTACTTTTCATTTACTAAGATTCTGATTTAACAGTCTTCGCAGACATGAGAGAGAAAGAAATCATTCTCCAGTTTTTTATCGCCTTTGCCAAGTAATCATTCAGCTCAATGAATTAATGTCGCACGAATTTTGTTCCCCTCTCTAAGCTTAGTATCATTGGAGTGAAAACTTCAAAATAATAACTTTTGTTTTGAACGTTTCGTACGTGGCCATTCTTTTTGTAAGGTTGCCAAGCAACAAAAATGAGGCGGACACTGATGGTCCATTTACTTCTTCCTTGAGTTTTAGAAACAATTATTACAATAAATTTTCCAAGCAAAATTGATACTCTGAAGATAACCAGTTAGGATATACTACATTCATACGTTTAAACAAAAAATGTTTTCTATTCTTTCTTGATTAGAATGTCATATTTTAACACAGGTTAGAAAAATGTGATTGTCATAATTGATGGAATTGAAACCAAAAAGATATAAAGCCCATTAATTATTATTAAATTTAAATGGATAAATTATTGGAAAATAAATAATTATTCTCGTATATTTTGTGCTTTATTACATGACACATGAACTTTCACATATAAATTTCTTTTTACTTGTGAGCGCGCGTAGTTTCAAATTGCCATGATGAAGCCGCAATAAATTTAAACTAATCGATATAAATCTATTACCATATTTCGAAACTGAAAACAAACAAAAGAAAAGATTATCATAATTTTTTAAAGTGTGCTAGACCTACAAAACTTTTAATTTCAAGACACCAACAATAGGTTTTCCAAAGAAATTTTTGTTAGGAAATCTGTAATTTGATCGAAAACGATGATTTAATGTTTGCGAATTCCTACCGTAATTGCTTTTCGACTTCTTCCAGTGCTTCTTGGAAATTTTCACAATTCCAGGCGCTTTCTCAGGGAACTAAAATTTGAAAAATACCCCAAGAATTATAAGCGAATTTCGAGTTCTTTCTGAGAAGTTGATAGATTGTCGTTGTGGAACTATTTAATGATTTAAATACCCAAGACCAAGAAATATTGAACAACCTATTTGTGTAGCAGAACATAAAATACAAAAGATTATTTAAAAAAAACAATTATTGTCTCGTCGTCATTCAGGCAAAAGTCACCAAGTCTAAAACTGAAGTTTTGAGATAGAGTCAATTTAAACATTTGAGTCATTATGAAAAATAGTGAAAATTATTTTATAGTTTTCTAACTCGTACAGTAGGTTTCCTGATGATTCGATAAATGATATATATCATGGAATAATTAATTGGAAGTTCTAATCGACTGCAGTAGTGCATGGACTTAGTGACTTTGACCTGCCAAAATGTAAACTGCGTCTATGACTTCTTTTGACTCGGTATTAATTATTTAATTGAACTCATTTGTTTACTGTCTCAATTTGATTTATTTTTATAAGTATAAGTTATACATTCAAAATGTTAGCACATGAAAATGTATTATTAATTAAAAACATTTTCTGGGCATAGTAACATTTAACTACGTCTATGACTTCTTTTGGACCAGTAATAGTTATTTAACTCAATTGTTTACAGCCTCAATTTGATTTATATTAATAAGTAGAAGTTATATATTCACAAAGTTAGCGCATAAAAACATATTATTAATTACTAACGTCCATCGGCGACCAGCTTGTTCGCCGGGAATATGATTTCAATTCAATCTTGCATCATTTTATACTCATGGTTCTCTTGAAAACGTAATTTTAAACTTCAGATTGTGGTAGATATTTAACCCATGTTCTATTAGTGACTTTGGGCCTCTTCTGTTCATTGTCTACATAAATGCTCCTAATGGAGTCAAATAACTGACATGTCATGTAACCTCTAATTCCATGTTGTCGGCACTATCTTCACTTTTTTAATCTTCTTGTAAAATATTCATTTGATTTCAACATTAAAATGACGCAACGCATTTTATGGCCAGCGGCATGTTAGGTGGATCAAAACATGTTGAGAAAATTATGAAAACAACCATAACCATTCAGATTAATGGATATACATATTTCTTAATGTAAGCAAAGCAATATCTCGGAGAGCTTGGTTTACAGAGTTTACAAAAATTCTGATGAGTTGAGTTGAGTTATATTAACGTCCCGTTTTGAAGCAACACGAGGGCTATTTTGGGACGGACCTCGTAATTTTGAACCTCGGTCAGATGACGAGGACGACACCTGAGCTGGCACCCCCCTCTCCAAACTTCCACGCCACACCAACGGGAGGACGTTTGGCCACTACGTATGATTTAGTGTGCAACAGGCCCCATACACGGCGAATCTTCAGTGGAATCGGGTCTCGAACCTGGAGCCCTCCGGCCCCAAAGCCGAGACCTTACCACTAGGCCACCGCGGCCCAAAATTCTGATGAAATAAAATATTGATGAAGCAAGATGCATTAGAATCCTATCTCAGATTACAACAATGAAAGAAAAATATGCAATTAAATGCTTGTTTAAACAATGAAAATGATTTGAGTCTCATTGCAACAATGAAAAGTATCGTTGTAAATTATGCCAAAATATATTTTTAAAAATTTATTTAAATTCGAGAAAATATTGTACGGAAATTTAATTGATATTATTGGAAAGGTAATGTTTTGAACTTTCAGATGGTGTAAAAATGAATTTTGTGCTGTAATATTTTCGGAAATTATTAAGGAAAAACGCAGAACTTTCTCCTAAATTTTAATTAATTAAAATTTCAAAAAATGGCTCAAAGGTGTACATTCCCACCCTTCAAAATATGTTTGAGCCAAATCTCGTAGCTCCAAGTCTAGCGGTCTGCCCTATAGAGGACCAACACATGGACACACACACATTCTCCTTTATTATTAGTACAGATAATTTATATTGATATTGCAGTCTAATACATTGTATTAGCTATTTACATCAAGGATACCTTTACTATCCACCACACAATGCATTTATTACGTAATTGTAATAAATAATTAATGTAATAACAGAATTTTACTGTAGTGACACCTTTATTATATTTCTAAGCAAAACCAACCTCATTTTCTTAATCACTTTCTTGGCTTAGTTCCGAATTTAGATTCTCAGAGTTTTTTGAACTTGACAGGGATTTATGCCATGAATGAAACTCTTGTTACATGAAAATCAATTATCACACCATTCCCAGCAGTGGGAGGAAATCACTAAAAAATCATTCAATTCTTTTACTGACTCATGCACATTGACAATAAATCTGTTAAAAATCACAACGTGGACTTCGTGATTTCTCCCTGCGAATAAAAATACCTGCAGAACTTAGCAAAATTCGGGCATCTCTGTAACTCGGTAGCGGAAGTTCAATGAAGTAAGAGAGTTTTTACGAGGCTGTAAAGCACTAATTGTAGATAACGATATGATATACAGGGTGTTCATTAATTATTGTCGGGGTTTCCGTACCTCATAACTTTCGAATAAAAAATATTACGTAAAAGCCGATTACGTATTCGTAAATTACAACTCAAAGAATTTTACGTGGCAACAATGCGATCTTGGCGCATTTGCAGTCTGGGTAATTATGACGTCATAAATAAAAATGGCGACCGTGCAAGGAAAAGCAATGTGTGTATTGTGGTTTTTCGAAACCGAATTTGGTTTGGGGGTTTGTCAAGAACATTGTGTACAAGACCCCTGTGCCCTCCCTTGATGAGCTGAAGCGCAGAATTGTTACTGCGATCCAAAATGTTACCCCACAAATGCTGGAGAACACTTGGAGGGAAATCGAATTTCGTCTCGATGTGTTACGAGCCATGAAGGACAGCCATGTGCAAATTCGTTAATCTTTTTAATATCATTAATAAAATTCTTTGAGTTGTAATTTACGAATACGTAATCGGTTTTTGCGTAATATTTTTTATTCGAAAGTTATGAGGTACGGAAACCCCGATAATAATTAATGAACACCCTGTATATCTCAAAATAGAAATTTTGGGACTTCTATCTGAGCGACGACGCTTATTCCATTTTTAAAAAGATGACTTTCCGAAATAAAGAAAAACATTTTGGAAAGATGTTTTTATTTACTGAGGTGTTTGTGCGCAAATTATGCCAACGTAGACATTTAAATCTGAAACTTAACTAAGCAAACATCAATCTCATTAAAGTACTAATCAATGTCTACCATTCGTTATTGAACCAGGTTCGCCTCTAATAATTCCTACTAATGTAAATATTAGATTATGTAAATTTTCAAAACCTGTCAAAGTTCTCATAGTCATCTGGTTATTATAAATTGCAATGACACAGGATTATTGAAGCTTGGAATTTAATAAACTGCCCTAAATTATGATCATTTGACTGAACGCTCTAAATAGAGTACAGTTATTTCGCTGTTTTCCAAGTAATTTTGAAAGTTTTACATGCGTAATGCGATATCTAGACAATAATTGATATAAAATTTTATTATCAAAACCTTTGTATAAATTAATATATGACTTACTTTTGCGTTAATACGCAACCCTTTGAGGACGGCCGCACTCTCAACGCTAAAAAGCATCTGGCACGCCCGAGTGACAGTCGTCCTCAAAGGGTTAAAAGTCATATAAACTTCCTACTGATGGCCGACGTGCATTCTAAACGATTTCACAAATTATATGTATGCAATGCACAATAACAAAGAAATAAAGAAGGGAATTTAATAATAATGGCAAAAATACTATGCTTTGTCAATTTCGAGTAATACCATTTGTTCTAACAAAAATATTCTATTCAAACTAATTAATATTTTTAAAGTTTAGCCTATAGAAGAAGAATTCGACATTTTTTTCAGAATCATATCGATTCTTAATTATAATTCTTTCCTCCATTTTTCCCCAGCTTCTGCTGCTTACTTTCAGATTCTCCGTTTGACAGACAGACGTTTTTTCTTCGGTTTTCGGGAGGGGGGGGGAAAGAACGTGAGAACGTGCGTGCATGTTCAGCCTTTCTCTCGATTCTCTGTTCAGTCTTAAACCAAATCCACCTCCACATCCTTCTTTTTATTCTGATTATTTAAATTCAATCGGCAGATTTTTCAGCATCGCGAATCCCTTCAAAATGCTGAAGTAGCAAATTTAGGCCAGTATTGCATACCATTAAATGAGGACTTTTAAGTTTTAGTTGTTATAAGTTGGTACCACCAGACTCCGCTCCGTTTGTCTTGAATGGAATGCTCTTTTTCTTATAATGATCATAATGTGGATATTATAACTAATACTTATAAGTTAAACTACATGATAGACTGAAATTACTCCATAAATCTTGATCTATGGACATTATTCAACCTTTAAACTATCATGTAAAATAAACAGGGAGATAATGCGGACAATTTGGACTTCTTCCTTTTTACTAAAATGGTTGAACACCCCGGGTTATTACATAAAATTAAAGGGATTCGAACCTGTAGGGTAAAACCCAAACGGAATTCAAACCCATTGACTGAATTAAATTATTTTGTAAAATCACGAAACTTTCAAAGCGAAAATGAAAAACTCTTCTAGTCACTAATCTCTGCCAAGCTCAATGTTTAACACATAATAGTCCAGTAATCCCCGACTTGTGAGGGAACTATATCGGCAACTATCAATGTTAACAACGGTAAAATAATAATTGATCTACAAAATCACTGTATGCATCTCCTCTGCGTTTTTTTTTTTTTTTTGGTTTTGAATAAAGTTGTCGGTTAGAGGGGGCAGTTGTCTGGCTCCGGTTTAGTTTAGTTTTATTAACATTCCTTTTAAAGCAACACCAGAGCTTTTTTTCTTCATTTTCTATCTCATAATATTTCTTTTTAATTTTTGAATTTTTAATTCAATGTCTTGTACAGTTTTTATTTGTATTTTGTGTGTCTCTTGATGCGTAGTGTGTTTTGTTTTTATATTGTGGGGTATCAATCCTTGACTTATTTATATATCTGATTTATACTGCTTTTTCTATGTTTATTTCTTTTTCAATACTTATATATATATATATATATATATATTCATTCGCCATACTTCGTGGTTAAGTACGTATAAATCAAGCTATTCTCTCCCCGCCGAGGTGGGTCGAACCATGTTTAAACTCCCCGCTCTCTTGTATTTAAAAGTACTGCCCCTGTTCTCGCAATGCCTGTATCATTTTATTTTATTGTACCTAATAAATCCCGTCCTCCACATGCTAGTGGAGCGGCTCTCTCCCCACTGTCGTCTTCCGTCCTTACACCCTTTTTGGACGGAACGGGCCATTGTGGGTATTTTTGCACCACACCAGCTGGAAGACGTTTGTCCCACTACGAATGATTTAACAAGCAATAGGCCCACATGGATGGCGGAGCTTCAGTGGAATCGGGTTTCGAACATGGAACCCTCCAACCTTATCCCCTGGACCTTACCACTAGGCCACCGCGGCCCAGTGTGGCTCTGGAGAGGTTTGATTAGCTCTTTCCTCCACATATATATAATCAACAGACAGGAAACCTAAAGAAAGGTTCTGAGTTCGGAGGCATAGTGGCGTTTATGTCCTCTTTGGAAGCAATTGTTGCCTTCTTTGATCATACCCGATCACCTTGTTCGTTTAGGTTTTCTCAGAGTTTTCCTGCGTTTTCTCCTGATGCTTATAACTTGTTGAATTTTTTTTCATGATTTGTTCTCATTTTCAAAATATGGTCATCAATCGCGCCTGCGAGCATCTTAAAGAGCAACAGCATGTTCTGTGCGATCAAG
>BGPR01019838.1:0-11173 GCA_013235015.1 Araneus ventricosus
ATCAAATTATTGTATTGAACAATTATGCTGAATTATGCTACTATCGTATTTATATTTTGTATATCATCGAAAATATTTGACAAAAAAAAAACACAACTGTTATTGAGTTGGGTAAAATTTTTTTACCAAGGAATAGCTAGTTTAACTCTTTGTTAGTTGCAGTATCTAATCTATATGTTTGCTAGATTAGGTTAATAGGTTTTCTGTTAAGTTTTAGTGTTTACACACTGCAATTTGAATTTTTCTTACTGAATACTCGTATACATTTTTATAGGACTAATTATTATAGTTATAAAGTAAAAATTATTAAAATGGATAGACATATTAGTGAATAAATTTTGTATCCGTGAGATACTTTGCTACTATTTAAGGATGAAAATTATTGCTACTAATGGAGGATTAAACTAATACCGAGTTTTTCAATTTGCTGAAGCCCAACTGTAATGAATCAATTGCAATTTAACTTGTAATGTGTTTTTACAGTACTTTTGCAATGAAAAGCATGTTTAGAACACTTTTCACTGAAGATGAGGTTGTTATAAATAATATTCTCGGTCTTTGGCTACTTTATCTCAAATGATCTTAGATTCCAACTTGAAAGTTGGAATTTACCGAAAATGAGGAGTTTTGTTAAGTTCAATCTTGCAATTAATAAGTCTACCGTTGCTTTATAACAAATAAAAGAATTTAAAACGATGTGCAACTGAATTTTGCACAAGATTACCAATTAAAAATGTTTCATTTCTCAAATTATTTCCACAGAATCATCTGCTACTTTAAAAATATGAAAGAATATGTATTTTTTCGTTTTCATGAATTTGAATATTTTTACTTGAGTAACTAAACTTGGTATTTAAAATGTAATTTCTCTGAACACAAGCCCATACCTTGAATCAAATTTTATGGCACGGATGCGAATACTTAAGATACCTGAAAGAGAAATTTTCTTATTTAAATCCCCGAAACTTGTGTAATTACAATGAAAACAGAGTTTGTTATTGTAATAAAATGTTTTGAATTTTACGTGTTTATTTGGGCAAGAGAAAAATTCCAGAGGTTTCTGGAAATTACTGAATACTGGAAAAGAGGCGCTATTGAAGACTTTCTAAAACAATTTACTGTCCCCTGCCCTTTCAAGAATCTTCGAGAATAGAACTGGAAAGTTTTATTGACATATCCCAGGTAGCCAAGAGGGACACCAATCGCTGCGTATGTTTGAGTTGAAAGTCATAAATGGGAGGTGGGGGTGGAAGAACTGCTAATATATATATAATCTGACGGAAGGGTGTTTCAAGAGGGTGGGAAAGACATAACTAATAAAGTAGTATATGACAAATTACTTGACGGATAAAAGTGTGCATTTTTTTTTAACTTCAGTCTTGCCAGACAGGCTTGTCTGCGGGAAAGCAAGACCAATCAACAGGTTAAGGTATGGTCAGACAGCGAGTCGAGCCTCCATTCAATTGACACCACCAATTGCTCAACAAACGCAGGGAATCTTACTAAAATCTACAAACATTAAACTTGGATGGATTAGGGCTCACGTCGGATACAGTAGTACTGAAGCGGCGGACGTACTAGCCAAGACGGCAACACATCCTACATACATCCCAGCTCCAAGAAACCATATCAAGAGTCTGCTACAAAATGATTACATCATCCGCTGGCAAAATGAATGGGACAATGGAGAAACAGGCATGAGTATTCACAACGTGTTGCCTAAAGTCAAGACAACTCCTAGCCCATGGCAAAGGCCCGAAATGTTCTTTACGGGCCACGACCCATTTCCGACATATCTTAAAACGATTCAACATCAGAAAAAGCGATTTCTAGGACTGCGGAAACCAGGGAAACCCCTTACACTATGCTTCAAGCTGCCTGTTTACAACCTCATACCACCTAACAAAACCGGCAGCTGATCTAGAACCACTTTAATGGAAAAGAGTTGTGAACAACAACAATTCTAGGGCGTAAATCAGAAAACTCATCCACTTCATCGCGGAAAACGAAACCCTTTTTTTCTAAAAGATGGTGACTATAACTAGCCACAGACTCAATTAACCCTAGGTACTAGTCTTTCTTCTCCCATACATAAGGCACAACCCTCTCAAATTCAACAACACAAAGACTTGAAAAAACTAACAGTTAAATTACTAAATATTATATTCTTTTGTTCTAAATATTCTATTTTTTGTATCCTTGTATATAAAATGTAATTTATTTATTTTTGATCTGGCTTTTTCAATAAAGATTCACGCATACCCACCCAACCAACCGACAGGGAGCTGTCCTGGCTCCGAGTTTTAGGGGTATGATTTGGTGTTATGTTAAGTAATCTAAACTATTAAGTGAATGAGTAATGTTACACGGGCCATTCAGAAAACTGAATGGACCTTATGCACCGTTTGGGTTCGAGAGTATAGAAAAACAGCTATGGAGGAATAAACAAAACGATCGGCCTATAAGCGACTCAGAAATAAAAGCAGTTCTGAGTCAGCTGTTTAAGACTGACCAATGGCTGCCTCCGGCAGTTCACGTGTCGGAGGATGCGACGTCACATGCATAAGGTCCATTGTTTACTGTATATCGATAGGGTAATAATCGACATCTCGATGGTTGAAGTGCATTATTCCTCCGACCGTGTAATTTTTAAAATTCCCTATTTAGATGCAGCGTTTGCAAAAGTATTCAAATACCGTTGAGCCAAACGAGTTGCTATTTATATGCAAAGCTTTATTAGTATGTGATCCAACGCTATAAAACTACCAAGAAAACACATTAGACTATGAAAATCTCTGGGTGCAGCAGAAAAGATTCGAAAATCGGGGGATAAGCAAACAGAGTGTTAACTGAACTTCTACGCGAATAAGGTATACATTGTGCATACATATTACATGGTAACTATTTATTTTTAAGTGTTCATTCTCTACTCCCAGGGATTTAATTTAATCTAGATTATATTTAACCTTCCAGCGGGCGCGCGTTTGCAAGAGATACTTGAATTGTGCATCCTATTACATATTTATATCTTTATTTTATATATTTAAGTGAATTTTTTTTATAAAATCTTAGTTTACTATTAGGCTAATAAATACAGATAACATAAATAAAAGTTGCATTTATTTTTGTAAAATAGCGCGATGTATATGTAATACGATGCACGATATGTCGTAAAATTTTCGTAAGCGCGCTCGCTGGAAGGTATTTATATAAATAAAATTACGAATATATTCTATTATAATTACCCCCTTTAATAATGAATTTCAAATAAAATTGTATTACATTAATTGTATAATTATTAGATAAAGGCGGAACCTGGATTATGTTTAATTTTGACGGGTTGAAATATGATCCCTTTCTATTAAAATAAGTCAAATACAACGATAAGCAATTTGTCCGTGACAACTTTTGTCGGGTATTATGTATTTATGTAACGAAATGTTTTGCGCATTTAAGTATTTTGGTGTGATTTTCTGCATTAAATTAAAGGGGGTGTTTACGACTTCAATTTTCATTTGAGAACGAAAATATTTTATTCAAGTGTTAATGAATATATTTTGAATAAGTATTTTTACGTTTATTTGCATTTATATTTATATATATTGTGTTGTATAAGTAGTAGGTTTACCATTTATCTAATTTCTGCGTTAAGATATTTTACATTTATTGTTTATATCGTGTTGGCTGTTATAGATTGAACGTTATATTTTTCTGTAAAAAAACGGTAGATATAGGTACATGTTAAGAGAAAATAAAATATGGCACTCTGATTCAGTCGCATCGATTTGTCTGAAAAGTTTTATTTGTGTAGTTTCACGTTAATGAATAAAATGCTGGTAATATTGAGTGCAAAGGAAAAACTCGTTCGCCTAATTATAGAATCTTCTTGACACTGAAGATTGTAACCCTCCGAGCGGCGCAAACGTCTTATGTTTTTCATGTTCAGTTCAAAAGCAGATAGCTCGTATTTATATGTATATTTTCTCAAAAAATCATTTATAAAGTATTCTTAAAATTGAAGAGACATAATTAAATACAAAAAAGATCGATCCATTTACTTTAAAAGCTAAGTTTTCTAACCTGACAGCTAAAAGTTCAAAATAATTGGGCGCTCAGAGGGGTAATTAAGCCATCAATAGCAGATTAAAAGTGTGGTCGTTACCACATCAGTTGTCCTAAAGTTGAATATAACTGAACACCAAAATATAGGCATCTAATTAGGCGATAACAGAATCGAATTGTCTAGAAGTTGTCGCGTTAAAAGAAACCAACTTCCACAAAAGAGGAAATGATTATTAAATAATTTATTAACCTTCAGCGCTCCGTTGGCTCCGGTAAGGGGTCATTGAGTTGCATGCACATTTTACTCTCAAAACACATATTTTTTTTATTCAAACAATTTAGACAGGATTTGATTGAGATCGTCAATACTTGTTTTGGTTGCTAATGAAAGTAACTGCGTAGTCTTTTGCGAAATTTAATCTGCGAATGCTACATACAATACGCTTCTAATTAGTTTTTGGAGCGCTAAAGGTTAAAATTTTCACATAAGCCTTTCTTAAAAGTAATTAAAACGTCAAATTTTTATTTACTGAAATTTTTTTAAACTGAAGTTTGTGCGACAAAACATAGACAAACGGTGCATACGACGTACCTGACTCGTGCATCGAATAACAGAATTTTAACATGTTACGCTGGATGCCATGTAACATGTTATGTTGTAAATTGTGTGTTATAATCGCTCAAAATGCTCTATAGGGCAGACCTTATGACCTACAGCTACCAAATTTGACAGTAGTTGCTTCTCGGTTATAAAGGTGCTCAATAAGAAAGGGCTTTTCAAAAATTTAGATTTTTGATTAAAAATCAATCAGAATTTTGACGTTTTTCCTCAATAACTTCGGAACATATTATTGTACAAAACAATTTTTATACCACTTTGAAATTCAAAAAATTAGCTTTTTAGCTATACCAATTTTGATCCCGTGCAACTTTTGTTCAGTTTAATAAATTTGAAGAAATATTTTAAGTATATTTTGAAATGATACTTTTCATTGCTTTCGTTTACATGCGTTGCGAAGACATTAAATACATTTTTAGTGTGCACTTTATCATTACTATAATTCAAAGTAAATTTTTAAAAATAAAGACTGACGAATCAAGCCTGTTTCATTATGCTACCAGGTTTCGGACTAGAGGTTTGAATTTGCCTTTATATTTTTTGCAAGACTAAGCAGCGATTAATTTAAGACAATCACATAGACACGGTTGAGTATCTTGGGTATCCTTTTTATTCTTGTATTGTTTGAAATTACGAATAGTCTAGAATAAAATGTGACATCTAATTGAGATGTTCACTCTATAACTGGTTTGCCATCCAATTATTGCATTTTCAAACTTGGTTTTTAAGTCATTCATAGACATAGATTCCACGTAATTTTTGTATGGAATTATAAATATTAAAACTGTCCTTTACGTTCTCAACTGAATTAAAATGAAAACGCAATCCTAAAATAGAAAGTGTCATCTAATTAGATAGTTGAGAAAACAAACCAGTTAAGGGGGTTAAATAAATTCATGTGTCAAAGGGTTAGCGCCAGCTCACAGCTTTTATAGAAAATATCAGACATTGATCAAAGAATTGATACTTTTCCCAGTGCTTTTAAAAACTTGATGTCGAAAGATTTCAACTTCTTTTGGTTGCAAATGTTGACAAACTTTTTGATAAAGAACATTTTATTTCTATTCATTGCCCGGTAAAGCCTCGTATGGTGTTTGAACCGAATTTACCTATTCTGTAATTGTAGAATTTACCTACTTAAACTTTACCACTTTAAATTAAATATTTTCTTTAAAAATTAGTGACTGAGTATACAGAACACGCTTCCATTTTAAATCTTCGCAATAATTAACACAATCTCTTCTTTTCAGTTCCGGAGGCTCGTAGAAAGATATAGTATGAAGTGGGACCAGGCATCTAAATGTTTCTGCTCAGCATTCAAGTGAAGACACTAGAGCCGCTCAACGCATGAGAATGACGTCATCGAAAGATGTTTCAATCCCAGTAGCTCTCAGAAAGATGGTGCATTATGATTTGGAACCAAGCATGTAAATGTTTCTGCTCAGCATTCAAGTAAGATACTAGTGTCGTACAAACATGAGATTGGTGTCGTCGAAAAACTTCGTATTCTTGAGTTCTCGGTTAGGAAGTCAATACTGGATGCAAGATGTCTGAACATTAGAACATCGATGTCATAACGCCATTTTGCCAATTTATCGGCGATGTCTTGTGAATTATTCTAAATAATTTCTCCTTAGTCTCGATAGAACGCATCAAGTAAAGACAGCTTAATTTTTGATTTCTTGTTGATCTGTTGAAAGATATTTCTGCCTGAAGTGAGACCAGACATAAAAAATATTTCTGATCAGCATTCAAGTGAAGATGGATACTATTCCCGTTCAAAACATGAGAATGACGTCAAAAGACGTGGTATTCCGTGGTTGCCGATTCGAAAAGACGTGGTTGCCGATTCGAAAGTCGGTACTGGATGCAAGATGCCTGTACAACAGAACATCGATGTTTTCATAACGCCATTTTGCCAATTTATCGGCTATGTCTCGAGAAACGTTCTACTTGATTTCTCCTCAGTCACAATGGAACACATCACGTAAGACAGCTTAATTTTGGAATTATTATCGATCCGTAATTCATTTTCAAATCTTTTAAATAGTTTTAAAATATTTAAAAATGACATAAATGGGTTAATTAATAATTTATGTAATGATCTAAGTATCAGGTAAAAGGAATAGGAAATAACAAACATCATTACTGTTTAAATGTTAATGTTTCTCATGTAGTCTGTAACCTAACCGCTTTGGCGAATTTTCGAAGTTAATTTAAATTTGCAGCTTGAATAATTTAAAGATTTCCTTTACGGTTCGTTCAGTCGTCGTCTGTAATTTTTGAAATTGTCGATTCGTTAATTTCTTTCGTCTAATAAACATTCATACACGTTTGTTCAAAACTTTTCATTTAAGCCCAACGTAATTTCATTTCGGGATATTTCTAACACATCTGAAATACGCCATTTGTTGTGCTTAGAGACAAAGGAGCTTCATCCTGACTCTGGTTCTGCCGAGTTCCTCATTTTGGTTAATTCAAATGTAAGCGAAATTTTACGCGTGCAATCAGAGCACATTGCGATTAAAATTTCATGGTACAAAAATGTGTGGAAAAGTCCTGGTTTAACAAAATAATTGTTTATGAATTGATATGTAGTCTTGTTTTAAGGCTGTTCGATATCTGGCGTCGAGTCGGATAAAGACTATGTGATGCGCCATGTTTCGCGACATACAACGAGACGGTTATTAAAAGCTCAAGCAAGTTAAAGAAACAAGACCTACCTGAATGGGCTAAATTTTTCATTTTAAAGAAAGGAAATTTCAGTTTCTGTAGAAGAGAATTGGCTATAATGATGAGATGCTTTAAAACATTAAGAGACAGTTTAGGTAAAATTTATTTAATGAACCATTTGGGGAGTTCTGCCCTCGACTTTCTCGTTTACTTGCACAATACGCGGAGTTCTTTAGTTTCGTATTGTTAAAAGAATAGAATAAGCATTTCGCGAACATAGACCTGTTGACCGACTGGATCCAATATTCGACACATAAGTACATTTTTTGTGACAAGACCAAATACCGAATTTTTGTTTATCTACCCAGTGTTGGAGCTATCGTGTTCACATACACACGGACAGACGGTCTATCCGTTTACGAATTTAGTACACAATTGGACAAATATTTCGGGTATAAACGATCATAAACTAAAATTCACTCATTCGTGTTACCGCGTTCATATAAAAACGAATAAACAAATTGACAGTCAATCCACCGAAAGATGAGTCTTAAGTTTAATGCAGTTCTAAAATTTTAGTAATAAAACTATATCGCAAATTCCATAGATCTAGCGCGTTGCATTGTTGAATTATCGAGCTCGTATGCACACGGACAGGTTACGCGGTTTTTATACTAAATGTTTCAAATTCCACCAGTCTAGATTGTTACGTTTCCGAATTATCTATCGTCTTGCAGACAGACATAATTCCAAAATTATTACCGATCCCGGAAGGTCTAAAACGTCGAGATTCATCGAAATTTCGAGGTCGAATTTTGTGACGATTAAAATACATTCTGTGTACTTCGTATACGAGAAAGTAAAAAATAAATTATCCCAGTTCCAGATAGTAAGACGAATTAAAAGATTAAATTAAACCAACTGTTTTTGGAGTTTCGGCAGTTAGGAAAAGAATTGAATACGGGGATAGTTTCAAGTAATAGAATGAATTTTACAGTGTCGGTCTCTTTGGATGAGTGTCGTATTCTAAGAAAATAGAAAAATTCTAAGAAATCTTCAAATCGTTTTAAGTGAAATGTTAAATTCTATCGATATCATAATTTTGTATCCTACTTAGTCCAAACAGTTTTTGAAAACTTCCTTGGAGACGGGCCCCACAAACTACACCGAAATTTGAATTTCTCATCTCGGCCAAAATTTAATGAAATTCATTAATCGCTAAAGTGCCAAATATTTTGACAACTTCGAGAACTTGCAATGATTGTTACTCATTGCAACGAAAGGCAGTCACAATTATTTGTAATTCAATTACTTATTTAAAGTTTAGGTTCTCTGTCTTATCCCCCAATTAATTGTCTTAACGTTTCAGTCGATTTTTAACAATTTCCGGCTTGAATTCATTTAAATTTACTAAATTTTGGAAACTTAAATTTGCAATTTAAATTCCCAAAATATCAAGTTTTGCAACTAACGGACATTTGATAGTCGAAAATTGCCAAATAAGCAGAAATGAGGTTAGTAATCTTCGTAACGTTTGGCTTTGTCGACTAATCCTTTCGGAAGGCATGGCCTTGTGCTACAAAAACAGACTTAAGGATGGCTATATGCTGAATCGAGAAAATATTTTGGTTAACAGTTTTTTGTAATTAGCTTCAAGTTGTGAAATCTCTAACGCTTTCGAGCAGACTTTACATTCTACGCTTTTAACTATTTCCGATTCAAAATCAACGTGTCAAAAGGTATTCGTTTTCTATTCATTCAGATACGGGATTAACCACTCGGGTCTTCCTCACAATTAAACTTTTCATTGGCAGATAAAGAGAGCAGCGAATTCTCTCTGGAAGAAAATTATCCAAAATAGGACTTAAAGTGACAATGTACAATTTAAACTATCGTAAAAGGGTGATTTTCGGACCGAGGGAACATGTGTAATTATGCTTTAATACTGGATTTAAAGATTAGTTTTTCACTCGGGTGCCTTGTCATCTTTAAAAATTTTCCGGCTGCATGCAAGGCTTGTTTTTTGGGCACACTTCGCGTATTTGTATTTCGTAACCGAATTGCTAAGACTAGTTCCTGTTTCCTGAGGAGATCATGGTCTGAAAAGTATAAAGTGTTTAACCAAACCTGCCCATCACAAGCTGCTAAATCATTTCAATTGAAGATTTAGGGTTCCTTGTAAATAGCGGAAATTGAAAACCGACATGTTGATAGATGAGAAATTGTACATCTAATGAAGTTTAAAACACTGTTATTGGTGTACTAAATTGACTTTTAAAATTATTATCATCTTTAATTTTATAATTCATTATTATAAATATTATGGAATCTTGAAATCGGTATTTCTCGGATTCCCTACCAGGTGGCGCCACTGGTATAGAATCAAGATTTAATCAAATTTATCGGTTAACAAAGTTCTGAAAATATTAATAATTTGTCATCGAGAATAAATAAATGTACGAAATTTTTAGAACTCTTGCAATTCAGGAAGTGAGCGAAAAATCGATTACAAAATTCCATCATTACAAACATGAAACAAGTCAAATTAAATAAGTATATAAAAAGATGTCGTAGGGTGTCGAGGTGAAAACCGAATGGAGATTTGTAGAAAAAAAAATTAAAGCTATACGAGAGATGTAGAGGCAACTTTCCCAAGAGAGATGCATGGAATGGCAAATGTTTTGATATGCCGAGTCTGTAAAACTCAATTCTGGCAATTTGTGGGAAAAATCTTTTAACTTGGCCTCCATTTATACTCAGTAGAATTCCTTGTGAAGTGATATCTAAAAGTTGGATGCTTTCTTTAAATTTGTCCAGTTAAATGAAAAACTAACGTCTCCGTAGTAAAGCTCAAAATTGGGGTCCTAGAATATCATCTTTGCCGAGTTCTCGCTAAGGTTTCCACGTATACATTGCGCGGCGTAAAAAAATGTGTCACTGTAGTATGTACTGAGTGTTCTGAATTGGCGTACAATTTGTGGATTGAAGACTGCAAATGGAATGTGAGAATTGTGGATAGTGCCACTGGGCAATGCGTGAAATACGAGAACTATAAGTAGCTGTGGGATGGGAAAATGTAGGGTTTTGGACAGTGTGTGGAGTGTGAGAATATTGGATACTAGATGTAGATAATGTATGAAGTGAAAATTGTGGGTCTTTAGAATGGTTGTGTACGAAGTATGGCAAATGAATCGTGGCAGTGGGTAATGCGTAGAAAGAGAACTGCGGTGAAACGGCGAGAAGAGTGGCCAGCGAGCACAATGTTGAAATTTTTGATAGTGGATGTGTGTACTGGGGAAGATGGATAATGATCATTTTGAATCGTGGCAGTGGGTAATGCATGAAGCCAGCTCTGCTTAGTTGCTGGAGTGGGTAATGCGTGGAGAAGATCTGTTGCGTTGCTGAAGTGAGTAAATGCATGAAATGAGCTCTGCTGGTTTGTTGAAATGGGTAACGCTTGGGGTGAGTTCTTCTGGGTTGCTAAAGTGGGTAATGTGAAAACTGTTCTGTGACAGTGTCAAATGCGAGTCGTCGGTGTGGAATGTGAGAACTGAGAATGTTGGTATTTGCTGTATAGAGTAATAACTGTGGGTGTTCGTAATAGTGTGTCTTGCGGGAACTATGAATTGCGGAAGTGTAAGAACTTAAGGCAATGCATGGAATGATTATTCTGTGTCATTGTGGTGGATAATGTGTGAAGATTGCTGTTGGATCGTGGCGTTTGGTAATGCATGATGCGAATGCTATGTTGGGGCAATGGATTATGCATGGCGTGAGTGCTGATGGATCGTGGGAGTGGGTTATGTATGTGAGTGCTGA
>BGPR01019838.1:11183-28638 GCA_013235015.1 Araneus ventricosus
ATGTATGTGAATGCTGTGGCAATGGGTAATGTATGTGAATGCTGTGGCAATGGGTAATGTATGTGAATGCTGTGCTGTGGCAGTGGGTAATGTGTAACGTAAGAAGTGTGTGATATGAACTGGGGTGTGTGGCAGTGGCTTATGCGTGAAATGTGTGAAGAATCTAGTGACGGTGGATAATATGCGGATTGTCTGTACTGTAGTATTGGTAGTGGGTAATGTACGATCGTGAGTGCTGTGTTGCTGTTTTGAGACAATGGGTAATATATTAGTGACAATTATGTGATGTGAACTAGGGTGATGGCAGTGGGTTAAGAGTGGAATGTGCGAGGTTTGAGAGAACTGTGGATGTTGGTGGTGGGTAATGCATGGAGTAAGAGATGTTGACTCATTGGGAATGTCCAGAGTTTGTAATGAAAATTGGCAATGTTTGTCTGCGCACTGTACTTAAGGGAAACCTTCTTGAAGCTTTTTTCATTGTCTTGAGTTTTTCCAGAGAAAGCATCTTTGTTTTATTTTGTGACAATAAAATAGGAATATTCCTCAAAAGTCAACTATTATGCTGTAATTCACCGTTAACACTTCCGCTTGTTTTCTGTACACTATTTTTGACAGTTTAGTGATTCACTGGGTGAGGAGCATTTCAGCGCGTTCAAATCCCTAATTCTTTCAGGAGTTCTTAATGTGAAAGACTGTTCCATCTGGTTTCCTTCTCTTTTGCAAAGCGGTTTATAGCCAAATTTTTAACAGCATAATTTCCTTGACTTTACATCCGCAATTGTATTAGAAATACAAAGTGCTAACAATGGCTTAAAGGTTGAACAATAATACTTAAAATAATTTTTAATAATGTAATAGTGTATAGTATATCGTATTTGTTTCTTGCAAAGCATTTTTCTCTTTAATATATGCTTTTTTAGCCATGAATCTTTTCGGACACAGGATCCAGAAACTGCAATCTTGGCAACTGGGTTACAAAAATCAATTCCGTAAACCGTACACAATAAAAGGCATTGCATACGGCCATAAAAGTTTTAGATGACAAAGCACATGAATGCAAAACTAGTCTTCCTTGCCAGCATCAAGGGATAGCGATAAATGAGTACGGGGCCAGAAAACCACACGCTTTTGATAGTTTAATCCAATTTTCGAAAAATTTCTTCCCGTCTGAATTCTGAACACTCTCGATCTCTGTCGGCGAAAAGCTCAATTGTCAGAAATATTGAGTGGCTTAATCCCATATATGAATAAATAAAAAAACGAATGCATCCACATGTTTGACAACGGACTCTGAATCGGAAAATGGCAGAAAGCTCAGGATGTGAAACCTGTTCAAAAGCATTCAAGATTTCACAACTTCGTGCAGATTCCAAAAATTTGCCAACTTTGAAAATAATTTTTACTCTATACGGTGTCAAGCAAGCAAACCAAAGACTTTGTTTTACAATATTAGATACAGCCTTCAAGAAATGATTTGTCGATAATACGAGACGTTACCATGATTAGGAATTTCATTTATGAGGATATGGCAATTTTTGGCTTTATCAGATGGTCATCTAGTTGCAAAACCTGATAAATGGGAAGCTAACTAAATTTTGGAAGTTTAAATTTGAATTTAATGGAAAATAACTTGAAAACGGAAACAGTGAAAAGATGGTCTAAAGTGTTTGAGACAATGTGATATCCACTTCGAAGAATCTCTCGCGACTAAACTCTGTTAAAGTAATTAATAATTGCAACTGATAATAATGACCGATTCTAATGAGCACCAATTGTAGTATGCTCTTGATGTTATCGAGGTATTTGTCACTTTGGAATTTATTTGAAGATACTCGGTTATTTTAGAAATTATACCGAAATTTCAGCGAAACTGAAATTTCGGTATAATTTCTGTAATCCATCTCGGACGAATCTTGGTTTTTTTTTTGAAGTGTTTGTGACAAAATTGAATATAAAATCATTAACTCGATTGAATTTAAAATTTCACATAAAAAGCAAAACTGATAGAATTTTTCTAATTTCTTTTAATATGTCATTTACTCATCCTGATAAACAGAGATTGGAAATTTAATATTTGCTAGGAATTAACCTTGCCTTTCATTATTTTCGTAGCAACTGAAATTCCAAAAGCGATTAGAGGTTAATTTTTCGTTTTAATCATTACCATTTGGAATTGTGGTCGTTTCTTTTTTACTTTCTCGTATACGAAGCACACGTTGAGAATGTTCTACAATCGTCACAAGATTCGACCTCGAAATTTAGAATAATTATTACATTTCAGACTCTCCGGATTCCGATAAACAATTTAGAAATTATGTCTGTCTGCGAAGACGACTTGAAAACGTAACAAGTTAGACGCATGGAATTTGAAAAATTTGGTATCAAGACCGCACAGCCCTTCAGTGTGGATATGAGCACGAATACTCAACAATGCAACGCACTAGATGCGTGGAATTTGGGATATTGTTTTACTACTAAAAATTTAGAACCGTATCAAACCCTGGGCCAAATCTTTCGGCTGGTTAACTGTCTGCTGATTTGTTGATTCGTTCTTTTATAAAGGTAGTAAACAAGTGCTCCAAGTTTAATGAGTGAATTTTAGTTTATTTGTTCCTGAAATGTTTCTGTGTCTAATTTTGGATCAAATTCGCAGATGGGTATTTTCTATATGTGTGCATGCGAACACAATTGCTCCAACACAAGCTGGATGAATGAAAATTCTATACATGATCGTGTCACCGAAACTGTAGATTGGTGTCGAATGTTGGATCCAATAAGTCAACTGGAAGATGTCCAAAACGCGCTTATTCCATTCTTTTAACTACAATATGGAACTAAAGAACTCCCCGTATTGTGTAAGTACACGAGAAAGTCGACGGCAGAACTCTCAAAGTGGTTCACTAAGTAAATTTCACCTAAACTGTCTCTTAATGTTTTGGAGCATCTCATCATTATAGCCAATTCTCTTCTACAGAAACTGAAATTTCATTGCTTTAAAATGAAAAATTTAGCCCAATAAGGTAGGTCTCGTTCCTTAAACTTGTCTGAGCTTTTAATAACCGCCTCGTTGTATGTCGAAACATGGCGCATGACATAGTCTTTATCTGACACAATGCCAGATATCGAACAGTCTTAAAACAAGACTTGTATATATCAATTGATAAACAATTATTTTGTTCAACCAGGACTTTTCGCACAGTTTTGTACCCTGAAACTTTAATCGCAACGTGCTCTGACTGCACGCATCAAATTTCGTTTAAGTTTGAATCAACCGAAATTAGAAACTCAGTAGAACCACAGTCAGGATGAAACTCCTTTGTCTCTAAATGCATCAAATTCAGCATTTCAGATGGGTTAGAAAAAATGCTCCAAAATGAAGTCATGCTGGGTTTAACTGAAACGCTTTGGACAAAACGCGCATCAATGTTTATTAGATGAATGAAATTAATTGGTTGCCAATAGCAGAAATTACCAAAGATGACTGCACTAACCGTAAAAGAAATCTTTTAAACTAATCAACTCGCAATTTTGAATTAACTTTGAAAATCAACTAAAGCGTTTAGGTTACAGACCATATGAGAAATGACCTTTCTTTCAACTGTAATGGAGTTTTATTTTTCCCAAAACTCCCTTCACCTGATAATTATTCTTTCCATCAATTTTTATTTAATCCATTTTCTCCATTTTTAAATATTTTACAGCAAAACTATTCGAAAGTTTTGACAATGAGTTACGGATCGACGAGAATTCTAAAATTATGCGGTCTCGGACTTGATGTAGTCTATTGTAACTGAGGGCAGATCACGTACAATTTTTTCGGTTATTGTCGATAAATATTGAGAAAGAGAACACCTGTAGAAAGGAAATCGTGAAGTTATCTTCAATTCAGATTGGTGATATGGAATCTGAACTTTAAATTTACGATTGCATTCAAAATCGGTCAAGTGTGCAATAAGAAACTGATACAGTATTCGAAGTTTCTCCTTGACTTATAAACAAATACGTGGTTTATTTGAGACATTTGAATAAAAATCTTATTAAGTGTCTGTGACATCTACAGAACTTTATTTCAATTTCAACTTTTTAAGGGAATAGAAAGAACATTTGAAATGATTGTTCTTTGTAATGTGAAATAAATGCACTGTGAAAGAATTGATGAAAAATATTCAAAGTAATTTTAAACATAACGAGAAATTATTTAGACATTAATCGTACAATCAAACCTGTGTTGCTCAAATTGAAAAGTGTGAGAACCAATTTTGAAGTTTCGTCTTCTGTTCTTTCTTCTTAGAAGTTGATAAATTTTAGAAGTGAAATAGGAATAATTGAAGGAAATATAAAATCTTGGATTTTTCCCCCTTCAAAACTAGTTAGCTTCACTTTGTAGGCTTTAGTCACTTGGATACCCGACTTCAAAGTTGGATATAGTTGACTTTAACATTCCGCTGTTGAGAAATCGACTCTTTCCGATTCCGTCATCTTTTTGAAACATGGTTTGATTTTACCTTGCTCTCCTTTTGAGAACGGCTTGCAACGTTCTCTTTTAGAATTCGTCCTAGAACTTAGAATCCTGTAATAATCTATAGAATAGGATTCTTATCTTCTAATCTAGATTGCAGTTAACAAGTTTCTTTAAATACTGTATGTGATGAATTATAGTTAAGTATCAAGGATTGTACTCATCCTGTAGTTTTGCTCATTTGATCAAACGTAACATCAAAGAAGTAATTAAGTATGCAAATTCGCTTATATTTGCTGATTAAAGACCAGAGCGCGCAGAAGCTGGGTCCTTTATTGATGCCATCGTCTTGGATACCGACATGACGCCATCTTCTGCGAAAGCGACTACCTTCCCTGTTCCAGATCCAACTCTCCTGGGAGTGACTAAGAAATACTTCTGAAGGGATGGTATCTCGAAGTTCCATTAGTTCGACTTGGTAAGTTATAAATTATAATAGGCTTAAAAGAAAAAATTCCATTCGGAAATATTGTATGCCTACTTGGCATTTTCGAAAAAAAATCTTCATTTTTATATCGTAAAGTATTTATTAGATGCATGTGCTATCCTTTTATGGCAAATGTGTGCACACAGTTTTCGAAAGCTTCTTGGAGAAACGTATAAAGATTTTTGCAAGATTATTAGAAAACTGTTTTAGACTGTGTTTAAAACATTTCACTGCGAATAAATTTTACTCAAGAAATTGAACTGTTTCCGAATTGAAAGGCAAATTTCGGTTTAATTCAGTTGCATGAACTCTGAAATTCTAAGCAAACTATTTTTATATAAATTCGCGAGTTTCTGACATAAATTACTGAAGCAGGTTTGTTCACGTTTTATGCTCGCTTATGGGTAATTCTCACGAAAAGGCGCTTTTTACAGTCCCGGGGTGGTAAAAGTTAGGACAACAAAAGTCATATTTTTGTTCTTGTGTATAATTTAAGTTTTAAGAAAGCTATTCAATACGTTTCTACTAAAATAGTTTTACTATTTAGCTCTAATTTTTCAATGAATAGCACAAAATACCCTCTATGGATGTCCCTACATTTGAAACAAAAGATAATTTTTACTGATACTCAAACAATTAAAGTTTTTACTTTTTTCTTGATTATTAACTAATTTAAAATCTCTAGTTAAGGTCTAACTTGATAGTTTTTTAAATACATAATTTTTTTACTTGGGAATTAATTTCTAAACTTTGTCCCTGGGAAAATTAAGTTTCCCTCCGTGGACAAAGAAGACAACTTAGAAAAAATAAAATAGCAGCTCGTGTCAAATCATAATGAAAGTTTATAAGAGGCAGACAATTTGTTCTTTAAGGAAAAATTTTCGTTCTATTGCGAATTTATTGAATATATTTCAATTTATTAGTACCATTTAGAGCTCGGTAAAGTTCTCAGCGTTCACTCCATAAATAAGTTAAGAAAAATCTAATTTATAATTAAAATACAAAAGTTTGATAGGTTTAGTATAGAAATTTATAAAAATAACTGTACCACTTTAGCGATGTAAAATCCAAAGCACTTAAAAATTCAAAATTTAGTTTTCTCCTCCGTGGACGCAGCATCTCCACAGCGAGGATGGCATTGTCAATGAAAGAGACGAAATCTCAAAAATCATGATACAGTTAGATAAATTAAAATAATTTCAATTAAGTTCTTTGTTAGATATCTTTTATAAAATTTAGTGATTTTCTTTTGTGTATTTAAAAAAAATTAAAATTGAAATTATATTCCCGAAAAGAATTAAGTTAAACAATTCATACAGAATATTTATAATATTAAAGCTTCAATAATGTATAAAAGCATTTTAATAGCTAAATTTATTTTTGGAAAAAATGGGAATATCAAAAAAAAAGACAAAGCAGTCAGATGCTCAAATTAAGAGAAGAGAGTAGAAAAAACTTAATACGAGACTTACTAGATTGCTCATTAATAAATGATTCCTTAATCTAGTGTATAATTGATTACTTTCCTGCAAAATGTTGACTTTAATTTATTTGAAATTGTTTGTAAATATTTAACTAATGCACGGTCAGTGCCATTATTTAAAAAGTGCTATTTATTTTTAAATGTTTCTTGCACTGGTTTTTAATAACTCATTTTATTGTTTAATTATAAGAAATAAACCTGTAGAAAACCTGCCAAATAGTCTATGCTTTCGTTTAAAATGTAAAAGTTCCGTTCACTATCGTGTCTCCTTCGTAGGCAGGTCAAAAAAATTTAACTAAAAAAAAGTGAAAAATAGAACTTGACCGCTAATAAGGTTATTTATTAAGCTTAAATGGAAACATCCATGCAATTTTTTACATACTATTGTAAAATTTTTTTAGCTATTTGCAACTTTTTCATGAGAATGGCCCTTATAATGTATGGGCCCATGTCTGTTCTGAATAAATACAAATCCCTTTTTTTCTAGATCTTATTCGACGACTCTTAGATTTTCAAGAAAAACAAAGATAATAATCCAACGACCAAAACATCACGAGAGGTGACTACTCCTTGACTAGTACTGTGTAAGCAGATGTAACCAGAAAAACTGGATCTACCCCGCCCTGCCGTAGCATCTTGGTCATATGAATTTCATTGCAATAGCTCGATTGCTTAGGCCGGAGTCCTAATGGGCATCACTCGCCCCGACCGTTCCGGAAGGAGGTACGTACTATCACTGGTGAGGGGACCCAGAGCCCCACCATTAATATACCCCCAGGGGCAGGGAGCGATTTTGCATCCCTTCCAGCAAAAGTAAAGACAATTCTCTGCAGTTGGAAAGATCAGAAAAATGAATAGTTGGAGCATAAAAAAAGCGTATCGATAATTTATTTATATCAACACTTTTGGAAGCGGGGGAAACGTAAAAATACGTTTTTCTCGAATTACCTAACATCAAAATTTTAATTCAAGAATTTGACTTGCGAGCTAGCATATGTTAATAGGTGTCTGCAGAATACGTCCACTTATTCTTTTACGGTATATATATATATATACATTGCCTATAGCAAGCACAGTTGCGGTTTGTCTTTTAATTGGATCTTGAATCTAAATCGTGTCCCGCACACAACGTGTCAATAGAAGCCCTAGAAGTTGAAGATGCGTCTTTCAAATAATCCCTGAAGATAAAGACAAAGAAGATATCCCTTTCCAACTGACCGACGCTTTTCCCGATATTTACTTTTGGGTAATATGACTAAACTCGGCATACTTAAATTTTTAATACTATTTTTATAGGCTGGATACTATCTATAAAATGCGGACCTAGAAATTGCTCACAACCCGCAGTAGGACAAGAATATTGGACCCTGAGCTACCAATTTGATACATAGTTACTTTTTGGGAAGTAAATGCTGACTAAGAAAGCTTTTCAAAATTTTAGTTTTAATTAAAACTGAATCGAATTTTAAGTTTTTCCTTAACCTCGGAGTGTATTATCGCATTAAATCCATTTTTTCATTAATGCAAAATTCAAAAAATTAGTGTTTAAGAGATATCAGTTTTATTTCCGCTCAATTTTTCTTTAACTATTTTTTCTAAATTAGTTTTAAACAGAATTTTGTAACAATACTTTATATAACCGCGTGCAGCAAAATAGCAGGAATGTTAATAATCAATATGAATATTTTAACAGCTCTAGGTCCGATTAAGCAAAAATATTTGATTTTTCATATTGTTTGTGTTATTACATTGCATTTATATAGAATTTTTGAGGTTTTATGATTAAGTAGAAACAACTTAATAATTATTAAGAAGGGGGAGTGAGATTTTCTCGTAAATTATAGGAAATTTATTAGGGTAAATGAAGTTTCAGAATAGATTTAAGTTAATTGGAAAAGGTGCGCACTGCAATAGCTAAAGAATGTGGGGCGCTAAAATTCGGTAAACGGTAAAAATGTACCAATTAAGAATTATCAGAAATGATGCTGGTGTTTTACACGGCGTAGCGTGTTGCAGTGAAAATTGGGAACAGTTTGGGGGAAAATTAGCCCTTTACTCTCGGAAAAGTACTTAGATGCATAATTTTTTTATTGATTACAAGGGCTCATTTTATTGCTTGGAAACGTCAAAAATGTATTTGTGTAAGTTCATCTTTCCTGAAATATTATTATGCGACTTCTTGCAACTCAATAGGTATTTTATTTTTAATTGTCAAAATCAAGAAACGTAAAAATGATACACCGTTTAAAATGGCGACTGAGAATAGCTTCACGAGTGCAAAGTGGTTTTGGATTTGCAACAGGAGTTAAGTCTTAACTGTTGGGAAGTTTCCGGAAGTGTGATCCAAGAATGGTGTGACGCAGTTTTCTGGAATTTGGAACTGCTGGGTCGTAAGCAGACAGTTGTAGAAGTATGTTCTGGTATTTAAAAACCCGTGGCATCTTAAATTGTTTTTTCATACTGCCCATAATTATTTAAATGGCTGAATAATCAAAATATGCTACATTATTTACTTTATCATCCAGGTTCAGTTGTATGTACTAATTTATTACTTATTTTTACAGCTATAACCTATTCCGGAAGTTTGGGACGTACAGATCTGAAACCTCAGCTTATCGATGATGCACGATGGGTAGATTCAGTTGGACCTTTCTAATCATGACCGAGAAGATTGCGCGGGAACCATCACCAAGCTCTTCCAATTCCAATCTTTTTCATGAACATCACACGTGAAGGACATGTAACAGTTCTACTGGCTGGCAGTTTGGGAACTTGTGACATTATACCAAATGTGGAATATTGGAACACGGCAATAAGACATGTCAAATCCAATCATTTTAACGATGCAAATAAGCATAAAACCTACCCGAAATGGAACTGTGATATGTACCATATGGGCAGTAATCTTTCTATGGAAAGATTCTTGTAAATTAAGGTTTTTGAAATATTTACTGCCTCCATTTCAAAAATCACTAACGTTGAATATTTCTGCATTTTTTTTAGATTCTTGCAATGTAAATTTCTGCAGTACATTCATATGCCAACATATATGTTTAAGTTATCTACAATTCAAAATATGTATTTGAAAATTCGTGAGACATTTAATTTTAAAATTTTATTCAAAAATTTGAAACTGTCAAAGTTTTGGCTGAAATAGCAACGCTACTTTTGACTGAACAATCGAATATAGAATACATATTAAGTTTCTCTAGAGAATTTTGATTTTGAAAAGCAATACAGCTCAGTCTTGAAGCAAATCCATGCTATCTTAAAATCTGATAATCTAGATTTTGTATAGGATTAGTTCAGTTATACTAGTTAAATATTAGTTACTTAGTTAGATTAGCCTTCCCAGTAATATAGAAGTCTCGAATATATTTTCTTAACCATAGATAAATGAAACATGCTCATCTTCGAAATCGCAGGTTTTAAAGGTTATCGCATTTTAATGATTAGTATAAAATTAATCACACTCGACCTTTGCACGCATTTTTGGTTTACTAATTAACAAAAGCAGCAGAAGTTGGAGTTTATAACTACGAAATATGGTAAAATTTGAGTAAGCATTTGTTTTCCCCTGCTCTCAAGGCATATAAAATCATGATTTAAACAAGTCGGTTTTTTTTCAGTTTGATTACATTGAGATGAGCCTTAATAGATGCATGTGCAACACAAATTCAGAAATTTCAAGAATGACGGCATTCAGGAAAGGGTGTAATATGCAATAGTCCTTCGCCTTCTGCCACATTTTGTTACCTGTATTGTTCGCTCACTTTAATAAAAAAATTCTTGACCAGTAAATGATGGCAGTTTTCAGATTGCATCTTTCTGCTGTGATATAGGATCATTCTGGTTAATTTCAATGCCAAACTACGACTACATAAAGCTTAACCCACTGACTGCCGATTTTATTTAAATCGCTATTTAGATGCAACGTTTCCAAATTTACAAGCAAATCTTTATTAGTATAATATGATTCAAAACTAGAGTAGTATAAAGTAAACGCATGAGCTTTCGAAAATAGCAAGATGCAGCAATATTTGCATCTGACCGGCGGAAATAGCAGGATAAGCAGTCGGAGGGTTAAAGAAGCTTTGAAAATATTTTATTTGCACTTATCCAAATAAATTTGATTTGCAAAATTTCTCAAACTCGTGGAATTTTGTAATAAAAGAATTTCATAAATGTATAATTTTTGAATAAGTGCCATTGGTAATGTCTAGTTTTCTATGTTAATCCCTTAATAGTATAGTTTTCTGTACCGTCTAATTAGATCACCACTACATGTCTATAGGGCACTTGATGTTAATGTATTATCTTTCATTTGTGTATCGAATGATGACTTCTATGAATGACTTAATTTTATATAAGTGTAAAAATGCCGTAATTCGATGCACGAACTGAGTTCGGGCATCACTGTTAAGGGGTTAAGGACATTTGCGAAAGGATCTTGAACTGCATTTTAAGTGTTTATTTTAAAATATAGCGAACATGCGTGAAATTAATTTTGTTTGCTTCCATTGGTTAGTCGGATCTTTGAACCATGAATTTTCAGTATGAATTTATACTTTATGATGGCGAGTTTGAAATAAAAAATTGGTGTTTATGTTGTCTAAATCGGTCAATGCTGAAGTCATGGTGGAGAAACTAGATACTTCTGCTCACAATAAAGGTGAAGCAAATATATTATCGCATTATCAGCAAAAACATTACTTGGTTATAATCTTGATGGAAAGATTTTGTTGTAAATAATTAGTTTTATAGGGCTTATATTTATAAATAAGAAACTAAGTTGGCACGCATGAAACTAAGCTGGACTGTGCATTAATTTAATTTTTATTGTTAATTACCAAATGTTTTTAACGTCGTGAATGTTTATATGATGAATCTAACCATTTAACTACTTTATGATAAAAAATACTCAGTTTGGCTTTTTATGAAATTTAAGGTGTTCTAAATGCCTAGTATTATCTTTCGTTGGAATTAAAGATGTTAATTATGCGCTACAGTAATTCAGCTCGGATACCTGACATTTTAATTCTAATTTAAAAAAATTCTGAAGCATTTTTTTCTATCTGTGTAAGTAATCTGAAATATATTGGCCATTTTTCCCGCATTCATTAACAAATACTTTCTTCAGACAAGTTTTTTTACTTGTTGCTTTATTTTAAAAACTATCTCAATGTGTTGAATTTTGAATGTAAATTATTTAAACCGCATTTAATTTTTTGTATTCATAAGAAATTTAATTATATTAAATAAAAGGGATTCATTTAGACTCCTCTTTCTGATTGGCTCGGCCGGCCAGTCAATCAGAAACTCACTTAAATTAAAAGAAACATATTTGATCACCATGCCTGATCAACATGCTGATCAATATGCTTCAAGATAAAGTAATGCGTCACAAAATTTACATTAATAATGCTTACAGCTGTATTTGGATAGCTTTTGATGAATAAAATATTTCCATTTCTAGAAAAACTTTGAATGGATGCGATGAATGGCAATAGCACAGACGTGGTTTTAATTTAAAATTATTACTCTTAAAGCTTGTTGATACGACTCTTCTAAAATTTTCAGAAACTTTTTCTACAAAATTTTTAAATTCCTAGAATTTTCAATTTAAAAAAAATTATCCTTTCGAAAGTTTTTAAAAATGGAATAATTTAATTTGGAATTTACAGTAGCACTAGAATAATTTGTAGAAATGTTATCAATTTGATTTCTGCAATTGCTCGCATTTATATATCCTATGTCTATGTTTTACTTGAGTAATTTTTCAACATCACTTCTATTAAGTAAAATAGTATGTTCTGGTTGCTTTACAATCTGAATTTCCATAATTTTATACACCTTTAATTTAACTTGTTTCATGTTTGTTAAAATTGGATTTTGTAATCGATTTTTCACTTGTATCTTAATGTGATAGTTTTGAAATTTTATATACTTATGCATTCTCTGACAGTTTATTTTAAAATTTTTAGAACTTAATTATCAGTTAATCTACTGATATAATTAAGTTTTGATTTCTAACCAGTGGTGCTGCTAGTTTTAATATTAAAAAAAACAGATGCCATATTTATAATGAATTGTAAATTAAAAGCTAAAAGTAGAAAATAATTTTATGCAAATCTGCTTTCAAGTACACTAAGTGCTTTTTAAAACAATTTTGAGATTTATTTCATATTTATAAAAATGGAATTTTATAATAGATTGAAGCTGGCTTCCTGATGTGCTAGAGTTCTGAAGTTTTGTACTCATGTGTATTCTCGATCACAATACACTGTTTTAATATTGCCATGACTTAATTAGAAGTTAATTGATTGATAAATTAAATCTTGATTACATACTAGTGGCGCTACCTGGTAGTGATATTGAGAAATTTGATTTCAAGATTCCATAATATTTAATTAATTATTAAAGACTAAAAAGTAAAAAAAAAAGTATTTTTAGTACACCAATAAAAAGTGGTTTTATTTTAAAAATTTATGCAATAACTAATGTACGCAATAATTTTATTTTGTAAAGAATCGTTATTGTAAATGTGTAACCTACAATGCTGTAATGATATTGCAAACAATGTATTTATTCTCTGTATAACAAACTTGCAAATAAAATTTTATCTCGAATTCTTAATGTATTTAATTTATTAAACTGTAAGCTTCGTAATTTATCCAAAAGTCTGTTATTCAGATGACATAGTTTGCCAAAATTTCAAAATGTTGAAAGACTAGGATGACGAATGGGGCTTCTTAAACTATACTAAAACATTTTGAATTCGCAATGAATTCTTTCGCATTTTTCAGACTTTTGCATCTATAAATTGATAATTCTCTTACCATTACTCAATGTATTTGATTGAAATTTGTTTAATAACTGCATCAAATTGAATTGCTGCAGTTTCATACTATTAAATTAGACTTATTTTAGATGGATAAACTACGGATTAATTGACTATTCTGTTATCATTGTTGAAAATCTGCTGCGTACAAGAAACATTTCGTGCTCACTTGAAACATATGAAGTGCGCAGTGAAAATTTAGAACTAGAATTCATTGCGCAACGCTGGAGGAAAAGGACGTGATGAAAGAGGAAGATGACATGAAGTTGGATGGGATGCGCAGTAATGTCTTTTCGTCTGACTGCAACATCACGCGTATCGACTCCATCGGAACTAGTACATCTTAAATATGATATAAGGGAGGGAACTTTTTCAAATTCGTGGTGTGGTTTGAAAGCTTTATGTGTAGAGTGTCGGCTCAGCTATCGTCTTGGTAATCTGATCGCAGCTCATGATTACGAAGCTTGCTTTCAAGTTGAGAGAAACAGGATCTTAATGTAACAAATCAATCCGTCGTTTCATTAATATTTGCTTGCAGAGCAAAAATAATTCCTTTCCTACAGAATAGAATAAACTACACAAACCGTATTAATTCGAAAGATGTTAATTTACGTTCATGGCAACAGAAATTCAAAAATTGATTCCTCATTGAAATAAAAGTAAAATTCCTTGTTTGTTCACCAGAATTTCGGTGAATTGTTGTTTAATATGATTAAAGGAATCTAGAACCTTAACTGAAATGTTTTTTCAACCCGTTAAAAAAGTTTATTTTGAATTTGTTCTTCGATTATGCGATTCAGAGCAGGGTGTTCAGATTTGCAAAAGGCACAGTTTCAATCTAACGCATGTTAGAAAAAATGCATGTTTTGAATTCGAGCATATAATCTTTGAAACCATGTTACAAGATTTTGCATTTTTTAAAAATGCAAGTTCAATTTATTAAGATTATGCTCAGAATTTTAACCAGATATTCTAATTTTATTAATTTTTTAATCAGATGAAATAATTAAAGTGATTTTTTCCCAACCATTTACGCAAGAGCTATCAAACTCGCAGCCTAACAAGCAGAACAGTAGTTAACAAATTTTTAATAGAAATTTCATAACTTAATGTTTAAAATTCCTACGTATACATAATTATTAACAAACCTATAGATGTAAAATGGATTCTCAATAGATATAGCATCGGTACCTTACCAAATCGAGTTAGAATGCTGTTGAGATTTGAAGGCAACTTCAATGAAATTGGGGTGCTTGACTTTTACATTGTTAGTCAGATTTCGAACACTTGAAAATTGGTATAACTGACACATGAAACTATTTTTATGTTTGTAAGTCTTATAGCTGCGATGAGTTATTTTCACATATTAACAAACGTTTCTTGTCAGATCCAGGATTGCTGACATTAACCTTCGATCAATTTTGAAACAAATAACTGAGGACAAGATCTTTCGAAGTAGGAAAGATGGTAGCATAGAAGATATGCCAAGAGGGTAGAAAATTAATGCATATTTTACCGTTATCCTTTTCTCTTATAGACGAGTTTTCCGATTTGTTTATTTTGGTTTTAGAAAACTTTGGTGATGAGGGTTAACTTCCGTTTTCCAGTAACCCTCCAATTTAAGAGATCACCAAATCCAAATGGATTCCATATCAAGTGCCAAGTTCGAGTCTGTTCTTTCTTGAGTACACAAAGCGCCAAAGAGAGCGAAAAAGAATAATTATGGCAACCTTTCCTCAAAATTAGGTTCTTATTCTAAGTAAGTATCGAGAGCTACAACAATAAGAACATGAGATTTAATATTTTCAAAGTATCCTTAAGCCGCGACATTAGAAAACTCCATTTAAAACATTAATTAATATCATAACAGATAGCGGAAAATATTAAAAAGTTGAAAATTATTAAACAGCCGATTTTCGTCAATTTTCCCGATTTTTAAGGCCGATGCCGGAAATTAAGATATCAGACAATTTCCTTGTTTTCTTTCCTCGTTTAATTTCTCATGAGTTAGCAATTTTTCCGCGGTATGGTGGACACGAAAAAAAAAAAATGACTTTTTGCGACTTACCCTAAATCCCTATTTGGGGTAACAAGTTCCAGGTTCCTATTGCTGTTCAGCAACGGATTCCGAGACTACCACTTTTGGACGATTTTACACCGCAACGGGATGTCAGGAAATGAGTCGTATAAGCGCATTTCCGGAGTTCTTTGTTAGATCACGCTCAGTAGAACGAAAACATCACCCTTCTATTCTTCACTTTCCCCTTATTTTGATGAAAATATCTCCTCTCGGCGTTGAATCTGATACTAAACAATAGTTTTGTTGTTTGTAAACAACACTAATTGAACAAGATGCTCTGCAATATTACTACGATATCTTCACGATATTGTACGGCATTCAGAATAGCGGTCCAATGTCGTAGAAATATCGTAAAATATCTTGTGCCAGTAGGGAAATCATCGAATTATCTGTTTGATTTATTTCCAATTCGTTTTGTCAATAAGTCTTTTTTAAACAATGATTTGACAGACTACTCGAACTCCAACTGAAAAATATTATCAACAGTTCTTAAAATTCTTGCTTCTATATTTTGGGATGACGAATCTTTGGACAATTGGTGTTTGGTAAAACATTCTATAATGCCAAAAGGAGCCTTAAAATAACAGCTATACCAACCATTCCTTAAAATGTGATTCTTTAGTTTAGACAAATATCCGAAACTGTGACTAATGATCATCAAATTTTGTATTTTCAAAGTGTCCTTAAACTATAACAATCGGAAAAAAACCTTCACTCTCATATCGTCATCGAATAGAATGCTAAATATTTAGTGAACTGTGTTGACACAGCAATAGATCAGAAATTGTTGTTTGCATTAGCACATCGAAAATTGTAAAGATTATATGAGAATATTATAGAATGTGTACATGTGGGCATGCAAACAACATTTCGTGCGAAATATAATGTGCTTCGCTGAAAATGTCGTCGAAAATAATGAAATAACGTCAGGTTTAGAATTTTTCCTTTTTGTAATAATATCAAATTGTTTTATTCGATAAAATGCAAATTCTTCCAAAGAACGAATTGAATGCAGATCAATAAAATTGCAATTCTAACCTGTTTTTAAATAAAATCTAATTATCTGAAAGAAAACAAGGGAATCGAATATGCAACATTCAAACATCCCTAGGAATATACAGACGTTTGACGATATTACTGTGCTAATAGGGTTGGATACCCTGAAGCTCGAGTTTTCTTAAATAAAACAGGAATCTCGTCATGGCTTTATGTCTCATTCTTACGAAATCTCTCCTGTTATTATTACTTTTTCTGTTGATCTAATTTCAATTTTTTTGAAATTGCCTCGGATACTGTTAGTTTCTTTATATGATTAGAAAATGAATTATTTCGTCTGTTAGTTAATAAAACTAACAGACGAAAAGAATTTCAGTATCTAATATTAATGAAGATGAAATTATGTCTGTTGGCGATCTATAGAACAGGCCGTTGAAATTAGAATTACCAAATTTGGCACAAGCATACTTTGGATGCTGAAGGTGTGCGCCTCGAAGCCATTTTGTTCAAATTTTGAATATTTAAAAATTAAAACGCATTCCTTCGTTCTGCCACTTTTTCACCAATAACTTCAGAAAGAATTATTGCTCGGAAATGATAGTTTACTTATTGTACGATATTTAGTCTCATTTTTGCAATTTTTTAAATTATCGTGATCTGCGGTCCAGGTCGCTGATGGGGACTATGTTTGGCTCCTCCAGAAGGAAGAATTGGAGGAAAGGGCGAAGCAGCACAGGAAACAGGATAGAAAATTTCGTGGTTCGCTTCCTGGAAAAGATAGTTTTCCTAAAATTTTTTCAAATGAATTATTTTAAGCAAAATGTGAGTTTTTTTTTTAAGTTTTAAAATAAATTTATGCAACTTAAATACATTTTGCGCGTAAAACTCTTTTTACGCTATTTAAAGCGTTGAAAGGTATCTCGCCTTTGCTATCAAACTTAATTCTAAGAGCCTTTTGCCAAATTTTAGCTAATTTTTAGTTTTGAATCAAATTATTTGTTGAAACAATCTTTTAACAAACTCAACTACAATACCAACAAATAGAACAGAATAAATAACGGAATATTAAATTAATAGAGCATTTAAATATTTTTTTACTCAGATAAATG
>BGPR01019840.1:0-28637 GCA_013235015.1 Araneus ventricosus
CTTGATCGCACAGAACATGCTGTTGCTCTTTAAGATGCTCGCAGGCGCGATTGATGACCATATTTTGAAAATGAGAACAAATCATGAAAAAAAATTCAACAAGTTATAAGCATCAGGAGAAAACGCAGGAAAACTCTGAGAAAACCTAAACGAACAAGGTGATCGGGTATGATCAAAGAAGGCAACAATTGCTTCCAAAGAGGACATAAACGCCACTATGCCTCCGAACTCAGAACCTTTCTTTAGGTTTCCTGTCTGTTGATTATATATATGTGGAGGAAAGAGCTAATCAAACCTCTCCAGAGCCACACTGGGCCGCGGTGGCCTAGTGGTAAGGTCCAGGGGATAAGGTTGGAGGGTTCCATGTTCGAAACCCGATTCCACTGAAGCTCCGCCATCCATGTGGGCCTATTGCTTGTTAAATCATTCGTAGTGGGACAAACGTCTTCCAGCTGGTGTGGTGCAAAAATACCCACAATGGCCCGTTCCGTCCAAAAAGGGTGTAAGGACGGAAGACGACAGTGGGGAGAGAGCCGCTCCACTAGCATGTGGAGGACGGGATTTATTAGGTACAATAAAATAAAATGATACAGGCATTGCGAGAACAGGGGCAGTACTTTTAAATACAAGAGAGCGGGGAGTTTAAACATGGTTCGACCCACCTCGGCGGGGAGAGAATAGCTTGATTTATACGTACTTAACCACGAAGTATGGCGAATGAATATATATATATATATATATATATAAGTATTGAAAAAGAAATAAACATAGAAAAAGCAGTATAAATCAGATATATAAATAAGTCAAGGATTGATACCCCACAATATAAAAACAAAACACACTACGCATCAAGAGACACACAAAATACAAATAAAAACTGTACAAGACATTGAATTAAAAATTCAAAAATTAAAAAGAAATATTATGAGATAGAAAATGAAGAAAAAAAGCTCTGGTGTTGCTTTAAAAGGAATGTTAATAAAACTAAACTAAACCGGAGCCAGACAACTGCCCCCTCTAACCGACAACTTTATTCAAAACCAAAAAAAAAAAAAAAACGCAGAGGAGATGCATACAGTGATTTTGTAGATCAATTATTATTTTACCGTTGTTAACATTGATAGTTGCCGATATAGTTCCCTCACAAGTCGGGGATTACTGGACTATTATGTGTTAAACATTGAGCTTGGCAGAGATTAGTGACTAGAAGAGTTTTTCATTTTCGCTTTGAAAGTTTCGTGATTTTACAAAATAATTTAATTCAGTCAATGGGTTTGAATTCCGTTTGGGTTTTACCCTACAGGTTCGAATCCCTTTAATTTTATGTAATAACCCGGGGTGTTCAACCATTTTAGTAAAAAGGAAGAAGTCCAAATTGTCCGCATTATCTCCCTGTTTATTTTACATGATAGTTTAAAGGTTGAATAATGTCCATAGATCAAGATTTATGGAGTAATTTCAGTCTATCATGTAGTTTAACTTATAAGTATTAGTTATAATATCCACATTATGATCATTATAAGAAAAAGAGCATTCCATTCAAGACAAACGGAGCGGAGTCTGGTGGTACCAACTTATAACAACTAAAACTTAAAAGTCCTCATTTAATGGTATGCAATACTGGCCTAAATTTGCTACTTCAGCATTTTGAAGGGATTCGCGATGCTGAAAAATCTGCCGATTGAATTTAAATAATCAGAATAAAAAGAAGGATGTGGAGGTGGATTTGGTTTAAGACTGAACAGAGAATCGAGAGAAAGGCTGAACATGCACGCACGTTCTCACGTTCTTTCCCCCCCCCTCCCGAAAACCGAAGAAAAAACGTCTGTCTGTCAAACGGAGAATCTGAAAGTAAGCAGCAGAAGCTGGGGAAAAATGGAGGAAAGAATTATAATTAAGAATCGATATGATTCTGAAAAAAATGTCGAATTCTTCTTCTATAGGCTAAACTTTAAAAATATTAATTAGTTTGAATAGAATATTTTTGTTAGAACAAATGGTATTACTCGAAATTGACAAAGCATAGTATTTTTGCCATTATTATTAAATTCCCTTCTTTATTTCTTTGTTATTGTGCATTGCATACATATAATTTGTGAAATCGTTTAGAATGCACGTCGGCCATCAGTAGGAAGTTTATATGACTTTTAACCCTTTGAGGACGACTGTCACTCGGGCGTGCCAGATGCTTTTTAGCGTTGAGAGTGCGGCCGTCCTCAAAGGGTTGCGTATTAACGCAAAAGTAAGTCATATATTAATTTATACAAAGGTTTTGATAATAAAATTTTATATCAATTATTGTCTAGATATCGCATTACGCATGTAAAACTTTCAAAATTACTTGGAAAACAGCGAAATAACTGTACTCTATTTAGAGCGTTCAGTCAAATGATCATAATTTAGGGCAGTTTATTAAATTCCAAGCTTCAATAATCCTGTGTCATTGCAATTTATAATAACCAGATGACTATGAGAACTTTGACAGGTTTTGAAAATTTACATAATCTAATATTTACATTAGTAGGAATTATTAGAGGCGAACCTGGTTCAATAACGAATGGTAGACATTGATTAGTACTTTAATGAGATTGATGTTTGCTTAGTTAAGTTTCAGATTTAAATGTCTACGTTGGCATAATTTGCGCACAAACACCTCAGTAAATAAAAACATCTTTCCAAAATGTTTTTCTTTATTTCGGAAAGTCATCTTTTTAAAAATGGAATAAGCGTCGTCGCTCAGATAGAAGTCCCAAAATTTCTATTTTGAGATATACAGGGTGTTCATTAATTATTATCGGGGTTTCCGTACCTCATAACTTTCGAATAAAAAATATTACGCAAAAACCGATTACGTATTCGTAAATTACAACTCAAAGAATTTTATTAATGATATTAAAAAGATTAACGAATTTGCACATGGCTGTCCTTCATGGCTCGTAACACATCGAGACGAAATTCGATTTCCCTCCAAGTGTTCTCCAGCATTTGTGGGGTAACATTTTGGATCGCAGTAACAATTCTGCGCTTCAGCTCATCAAGGGAGGGCACAGGGGTCTTGTACACAATGTTCTTGACAAACCCCCAAACCAAATTCGGTTTCGAAAAACCACAATACACACATTGCTTTTCCTTGCACGGTCGCCATTTTTATTTATGACGTCATAATTACCCAGACTGCAAATGCGCCAAGATCGCATTGTTGCCACGTAAAATTCTTTGAGTTGTAATTTACGAATACGTAATCGGCTTTTACGTAATATTTTTTATTCGAAAGTTATGAGGTACGGAAACCCCGACAATAATTAATGAACACCCTGTATATCATATCGTTATCTACAATTAGTGCTTTACAGCCTCGTAAAAACTCTCTTACTTCATTGAACTTCCGCTACCGAGTTACAGAGATGCCCGAATTTTGCTAAGTTCTGCAGGTATTTTTATTCGCAGGGAGAAATCACGAAGTCCACGTTGTGATTTTTAACAGATTTATTGTCAATGTGCATGAGTCAGTAAAAGAATTGAATGATTTTTTAGTGATTTCCTCCCACTGCTGGGAATGGTGTGATAATTGATTTTCATGTAACAAGAGTTTCATTCATGGCATAAATCCCTGTCAAGTTCAAAAAACTCTGAGAATCTAAATTCGGAACTAAGCCAAGAAAGTGATTAAGAAAATGAGGTTGGTTTTGCTTAGAAATATAATAAAGGTGTCACTACAGTAAAATTCTGTTATTACATTAATTATTTATTACAATTACGTAATAAATGCATTGTGTGGTGGATAGTAAAGGTATCCTTGATGTAAATAGCTAATACAATGTATTAGACTGCAATATCAATATAAATTATCTGTACTAATAATAAAGGAGAATGTGTGTGTGTCCATGTGTTGGTCCTCTATAGGGCAGACCGCTAGACTTGGAGCTACGAGATTTGGCTCAAACATATTTTGAAGGGTGGGAATGTACACCTTTGAGCCATTTTTTGAAATTTTAATTAATTAAAATTTAGGAGAAAGTTCTGCGTTTTTCCTTAATAATTTCCGAAAATATTACAGCACAAAATTCATTTTTACACCATCTGAAAGTTCAAAACATTACCTTTCCAATAATATCAATTAAATTTCCGTACAATATTTTCTCGAATTTAAATAAATTTTTAAAAATATATTTTGGCATAATTTACAACGATACTTTTCATTGTTGCAATGAGACTCAAATCATTTTCATTGTTTAAACAAGCATTTAATTGCATATTTTTCTTTCATTGTTGTAATCTGAGATAGGATTCTAATGCATCTTGCTTCATCAATATTTTATTTCATCAGAATTTTGGGCCGCGGTGGCCTAGTGGTAAGGTCTCGGCTTTGGGGCCGGAGGGCTCCAGGTTCGAGACCCGATTCCACTGAAGATTCGCCGTGTATGGGGCCTGTTGCACACTAAATCATACGTAGTGGCCAAACGTCCTCCCGTTGGTGTGGCGTGGAAGTTTGGAGAGGGGGGTGCCAGCTCAGGTGTCGTCCTCGTCATCTGACCGAGGTTCAAAATTACGAGGTCCGTCCCAAAATAGCCCTCGTGTTGCTTCAAAACGGGACGTTAATATAACTCAACTCAACTCATCAGAATTTTTGTAAACTCTGTAAACCAAGCTCTCCGAGATATTGCTTTGCTTACATTAAGAAATATGTATATCCATTAATCTGAATGGTTATGGTTGTTTTCATAATTTTCTCAACATGTTTTGATCCACCTAACATGCCGCTGGCCATAAAATGCGTTGCGTCATTTTAATGTTGAAATCAAATGAATATTTTACAAGAAGATTAAAAAAGTGAAGATAGTGCCGACAACATGGAATTAGAGGTTACATGACATGTCAGTTATTTGACTCCATTAGGAGCATTTATGTAGACAATGAACAGAAGAGGCCCAAAGTCACTAATAGAACATGGGTTAAATATCTACCACAATCTGAAGTTTAAAATTACGTTTTCAAGAGAACCATGAGTATAAAATGATGCAAGATTGAATTGAAATCATATTCCCGGCGAACAAGCTGGTCGCCGATGGACGTTAGTAATTAATAATATGTTTTTATGCGCTAACTTTGTGAATATATAACTTCTACTTATTAATATAAATCAAATTGAGGCTGTAAACAATTGAGTTAAATAACTATTACTGGTCCAAAAGAAGTCATA
Organism: Araneus ventricosus; assembly: GCA_013235015.1. Taxonomy (NCBI): domain Eukaryota; kingdom Metazoa; phylum Arthropoda; class Arachnida; order Araneae; family Araneidae; genus Araneus; species Araneus ventricosus. The sequence continues at coordinate 5,201 of BGPR01019840.1, forward strand.
GACGTAGTTAAATGTTACTATGCCCAGAAAATGTTTTTAATTAATAATACATTTTCATGTGCTAACATTTTGAATGTATAACTTATACTTATAAAAATAAATCAAATTGAGACAGTAAACAAATGAGTTCAATTAAATAATTAATACCGAGTCAAAAGAAGTCATAGACGCAGTTTACATTTTGGCAGGTCAAAGTCACTAAGTCCATGCACTACTGCAGTCGATTAGAACTTCCAATTAATTATTCCATGATATATATCATTTATCGAATCATCAGGAAACCTACTGTACGAGTTAGAAAACTATAAAATAATTTTCACTATTTTTCATAATGACTCAAATGTTTAAATTGACTCTATCTCAAAACTTCAGTTTTAGACTTGGTGACTTTTGCCTGAATGACGACGAGACAATAATTGTTTTTTTTAAATAATCTTTTGTATTTTATGTTCTGCTACACAAATAGGTTGTTCAATATTTCTTGGTCTTGGGTATTTAAATCATTAAATAGTTCCACAACGACAATCTATCAACTTCTCAGAAAGAACTCGAAATTCGCTTATAATTCTTGGGGTATTTTTCAAATTTTAGTTCCCTGAGAAAGCGCCTGGAATTGTGAAAATTTCCAAGAAGCACTGGAAGAAGTCGAAAAGCAATTACGGTAGGAATTCGCAAACATTAAATCATCGTTTTCGATCAAATTACAGATTTCCTAACAAAAATTTCTTTGGAAAACCTATTGTTGGTGTCTTGAAATTAAAAGTTTTGTAGGTCTAGCACACTTTAAAAAATTATGATAATCTTTTCTTTTGTTTGTTTTCAGTTTCGAAATATGGTAATAGATTTATATCGATTAGTTTAAATTTATTGCGGCTTCATCATGGCAATTTGAAACTACGCGCGCTCACAAGTAAAAAGAAATTTATATGTGAAAGTTCATGTGTCATGTAATAAAGCACAAAATATACGAGAATAATTATTTATTTTCCAATAATTTATCCATTTAAATTTAATAATAATTAATGGGCTTTATATCTTTTTGGTTTCAATTCCATCAATTATGACAATCACATTTTTCTAACCTGTGTTAAAATATGACATTCTAATCAAGAAAGAATAGAAAACATTTTTTGTTTAAACGTATGAATGTAGTATATCCTAACTGGTTATCTTCAGAGTATCAATTTTGCTTGGAAAATTTATTGTAATAATTGTTTCTAAAACTCAAGGAAGAAGTAAATGGACCATCAGTGTCCGCCTCATTTTTGTTGCTTGGCAACCTTACAAAAAGAATGGCCACGTACGAAACGTTCAAAACAAAAGTTATTATTTTGAAGTTTTCACTCCAATGATACTAAGCTTAGAGAGGGGAACAAAATTCGTGCGACATTAATTCATTGAGCTGAATGATTACTTGGCAAAGGCGATAAAAAACTGGAGAATGATTTCTTTCTCTCTCATGTCTGCGAAGACTGTTAAATCAGAATCTTAGTAAATGAAAAGTAACAAGTTCCACAATTATTTATCTGTTAAGGAGCTGAAATATTAAAAACAAATTAATACTTGAAATTTTTCTAGTTCTTATTGAATGCATATAATATAACTTAGTAAAATTGTCACATAAATCACTAAAAGTTTTAAGAATGCCATCACTTCAAAAATTGTTTCATCACCATACAGATAACTCTTATGTGTTTACTTGAAAATTACTAGAAATTTACTAGAAAATTTACTAGAAATTCACCTTCAAAATTAAGTCATATTTACTAGAAATTCACCTTCAGAATTAAGTCATATTTCTATGATTTAAAAACTATTATCATAAATTATGTCAAAAATCTTTAAATATTTAATGCTCACTTATTCTATTAATCTTCTAAAAATGTTGTTGAAATTTTTTTCAATGAAATGCGTAATATATTTGCTATTTAAAAAAATTCAGCTATATAACTTTTCTATCCGATTAACAAACATTTATACCTGAAAGAGATGATTCTCCTCCTTTCAATAAATAATAAATTCAATAAATATTCAATAAATTCAGAGACTTAGAATATGATTGCCATTATTTGTTTAACATCAATGAGCTAAATTCTTTTCAGTAAAGGAAAATCAATGCATTTCATTTGCTATGAAAAGATGGATGCTAATGAAATGTTTCTTAGGGCGGTTTCACTTAAGAAGGATAGATTATAAAATATTCTGTAAAGTAATTGGAAAACACGATTTTTAAAAATAAAAAGCATAAAATGCTTAGAATTTGAAAAGTAAAGCAAAAAATAAAGATAAATCTGAATCACATCTGATTAATTGTTCGTCATTTTAAGATAAAGATGAAAGAAAAACTTTCTTTTGCTATTAACAAGCTGAGTATAACTTAATATATAGTTATTTATAACTTGAATATATTTTGGTGGAGATTTTAGTAAACAAAATAAATTTTATCATAGAAACAAAAGAGAACACATGTTCTCTTACAAAAAGAACGAATGTTTAAAAATTCTCGGGTTCTTCCGCGGAAATGTTCGAGATCATAATTTTTTATCTAAGCTAATTTCATTGATTAATTTGTTTGTTTTTAGTCATTAATCAGTCTCTTCGAGTCATTTCCATAGACATCAGTTTTGTTAAAAGGCGATAATAAATCATATTGTGTTAAAGGGTCTCCTATTAATTTTTTTTTGTCGACTGTATATTTTACTCTAATTTTTAATTTAATTTTTGATTTTTTAAAATAAGTAAATCTTGTTTCATTTGTCATATTTTTTCTTTTTATGGCCATCTAGATGCTTGATCTCTCCTTTTTTTATATATGTCTTTAAGCTGGAAGTCTGTGAAGTGTGAAAAGTTATTTTTAATGTTAGTAATTTATTATTTATATCTGTAGATAAATCTTGTTTCAATGTGGTGCGTTTCAGATATGTTTTATGACACTAGTGTTCAAAATAATGAATTGCGAAATATATCAACAGACATTTGCTTTCGAACTTTTGATCTATGTTTTCATATTAATTTGGCAATAGCTGCATTTAAATTTTTCTTAAGTACATTTTATAAATTGTATCTAAAAACATAAGAAACAAAGTTTTTTCTCTTTATACTAGCATTTAATATTTTGAATGTCCCAATGTTTGGGACTTTTTAATGATTTATTTACTATTTGTTCATCTTAATATTTTTAAAATCTTATTTAATCTTTTTCGCTGATTTGGCTAATTTTTCTAAAAAGACTGTTGTTGTTTCGTTTAACATACGAAGCTTGATATAAGCATTTTGCTGCTTTCTTCAGTTTTGGTGTTACAGTTTGTTGGCAGCAATATGTAACTCAAAATATGTAAATTTGAAAACAAATTTACATACAACAAAGCTATTTAAGTTCGCATTGTGCTTATTTTAGTCAGAATCTTGGTGAAGTAAAGAGACGATGCTAAAAGTAATCTAATTGAAATGAAATTCAGCCAAGATTCAGAAATAAACCAACTGGGTAAATTCTTCAAAAACAAATTTAAAAGCACGAATGATTTGAAAGTGAGAGAAATGTCACATTTCTGAGACATGGAAATAAGAAATATAAGTTCATAATAATGCTCGATAAAGTTGCCAATGTGACTAGATAAAGTTGAATATATATATAACAAAAGAAAACAAAAAAGCCACGTCATAAAAGAAAAACCAAAACAACAAAAGGAACAAAGCGCCAACGTCCGGGACGCGTCATCAGCAAGGGAAATCCCGAACGGGCGTAATTATAAATAAATTCGGTGTTTTCTGAACACAAACTCTAGCAATAATGCTAAAAAGACTTTGTTTCCTCGGAACACCGAACAGAAACCATAGTTTGAAAAAAGGATACAAAGCAAAAAGCCCAAGCCCAATTGAAAAAAATAATAATAAAAATAAAAAGCCCAGGTCCATTTGAAATAAAACACAAGAAACCCAACCTCATAACCAACAAAGCGAAACAAAAATGAAGAAAAAGTTGTCAAAACTCACCTATAATCCACAAAAGGAGAGACAAAGGAATGCAGAAGCACGCGGCATATGTATATATATATATATATATATATATATGTCCATTCTTATCGCGATCGAATAGTTAATTTCTAAACCTTAGAGACAGGCTTTTACTTCTAAAATGCTTTAATTGGTGTAAAAATTATATTTTAGATTGCTTGAGTCGATAAATAAATGTACAGCTGACGGAACTGCGAAGTCTAAATTTTTTTTACTCCCTCGGTCTTGTTAGCATTATTTAATAAAATATCCTTGTCACACTAACAATTTGAACAGAAATAGTTCCACTCATCTGCGAATAAAAATGATCGAGTCATGAAGCTTTCAATTTCATTACTTTTGGCCAATCAATGACCGCCGTTTCCTCGAATCATCTGTTGATTGGCAGATCTTTGTCGACACGGTCTTTTAGAAGGTCTAAAATTGTCTAAAATAGTGATATTCAAAGCTTCATAACTCAGTCAATTTTTAGAAAATATTAAAAATTTCAAGTTTTAATCTCAAATTATTTATCTACGAGACTGACCTTGAATAATAACTGTTTATCCAAAATTTAAGCTGATTCTGCTGATCATAGTTAAAAAGTTTTGACGGAAATAAGAATATAATGGAAAGACTGATTTTGTATACTGTTACTTGAACAGATATAGTGCGAAATATTTACCCGTTATACGAACGTACTGTATATTTATACTTGTACGAAATATTTATCCATTTTCATTCACTTCTTTTTTTTTCAATAGATAATAACCCTTTAAGAATACAATTTTAGTAGATTGTGTGAGTTCTGCCATTGGTCTTCGTAACGAAATAATGAATCATATACCATAAGAAAGAAAAATGCTATGTATGAAAACAATTCTGCATTATTTAGAACCAAAAACCAAAGTCTTTTTCTAAAAACCAAAAACTCCCACGTGATCGCATGCTTTTTGCCCAGACCATAAATTTTTATTAAGTTTAGTTCCATTTATCGTGAACTTTTAAGGCCTATTACTTCTGAAACTGCGTGGGTGGAAACTTCTTCTAGAAGAATTATGAAGATGGAACAACAAAATATGCTGTTAAGTTATATATGAGAGGAAAATCTGTAGTACACTATTTCTTATTTTTTTCTGAGAACTTCATAAAATCCTTGCAGTTTCAAAAATTTTAAGTTCAGAGATATGTATAACAATTTAAGTTGAAGGAAAAAACTTTTTGACAGTGAGTTCGCGTCAAAAGATTCTAATGTCAACTTCAGCAGTTCAATATTCGCTGAGAATTCCAACATCATTTGTCATTATATATTCCATTTTTTGATTTGTCAAAGAAATTGCTCATATTGTTTTGGTTGCAAGAATAATATAAACAGAATTACGTATATCTTGTTTTTGTACTGCCGTTTATTAATATTTGATACAGGCTATTTGCTTTTAGAAATCTTTTATACAAAATAACTCTTTTACGAAATTTATGTTTTAATCAGTCTAGAAAGGATTTAAAGTTTGTTTTTGGAATGCGCATGTCTGGAGGTAAAAAGCAATGAAGTTTGTATTGAAATGGCAGCAAGCAGCATTATTTTTTATTATGATTTTGCAGACTTAGAACAATTTCATTTCATATCTAGTTAAAATAGATAAGCTAAATGATTTTATGTATAAAAAAGAAGCCGATTATTTAAAGAACTGGTAGAAATATTGCGCAGTAACAATATGCAGAAAACATATAATTAATGGTAAAAAGATGATAAAATAAATAATGAAACATTCCTATTTAATATCGTAATTTGCATTAATTACGACAATAAATAGGAATGGACGTCATTGCATCTCTTACAACTGAGTTATAGGTTTCTATAACTCAGTTGTAAGAGATGCAATGGCGTAAACACATTAAGATAACTACTCTGTCGAATTAATGTTTCCTTTTTACACTAGGTAAAGAAACTTTTTTTTAAAGTTTCAAACGAATGCTTCAAAATTTTTAATCAAGAAAAGAAAAAGAAAAAATCCTGTTTCATTCTCCATAAAATCTTATTTCTTGTTAACTCCTTTTGCATTCTTTATTTTTTGTAATTTAAGAAGCAATTATTAAAGGTGGGAATTTAGGGATGCAAGTGTACACTAATCCATACTAAATGCGATGCATTTGAGTTCAAGAAATTTTTATTCTTCTATCCTGGGTTTATGAACAGAATTATTACGAAATAATTCTATTTCAACTACTTCAGTCTTGAATATTTTCATGTTCTTAATTTTTTTTCCAATTCGAAATTATTTTATAATTGTAATAAAAACTCTCCTGCAAAATTTAAACGAAGTTGTAGTCCAAGTTCTGAGAACTATTGACGCCAACAAGCATGATTGAAGATGAAAGATAACGCAAATTACGACATGAAGACAGAAATTGCCAACAGCACGGACTAAAGGGTAGAGTACAAAATTATTGTAGAATATAAGTAGAGCCTTAGAAATAAAACGAAGATTAGGGCAATTCTTAAATTGGGCTTTGGTGGACAGATGGTGAGTTCTCGGTTTTGGGCTCGAAGGATCACGGGTTCGATTCTGACGAAGATCCACCATTCATGTGGGCCTGGTACATGTTGAATCTGCCGTCGAGGGTCAAATATCTTTACGCTGGTGTGGCGTGGAAGTCTGAAAAATGGGATGCTGCCTCAGGTGCGTCCTCTTCATCTGACTAATCCAATGAGACCTATACTAGAGGCTTAATGTAACTAACTGCAAGACGGGACTTAGGGACAAGGCAAACTGGGCTGTCTTTTATTTTTCAGGGTTTTTTTACCACTTTCACAAAGGCACTGACATAAATAAAATACAAACAAGTCGTATTTCAAACACCTTTCCAGTGCAATTTCCTGATGAATGATTTGGAACGTAATTTCTCTAGGAATGGAAGTTAGTGATGCCAGTTTCATAGGAATTTTACTTTGGAACGAGTATTTTGCTTAGTAACTACCACCGATGTTATGGAATTGTCCTCGTCTTAAATATATGTACATTTGCAACTATAGTATTGCTAAGGAAATGATTTACTGTCATTAATAAAGATTATTATATTTATTTGTAAATCTCATGTATGTGATTTTGAAACTGTAGATCATCTCATCATTTTAGCTATAGTTTAACAGATAAATTGGGGGCATGTAATATAATACTTGAATTAAAAATAATAAAAATATAAACATGAATTAAATATTCGCAGTAATTACATACATGGACGCATTTTAAAGGACCGTTACTAATTTTAAAGAACTGATGTAAGTGTTAGAAAGTGATGGTATGCGTTGCTATCCAATTCATGCTATAGTTCGTATCATATTTTCACGTACTTAAAAAATAAATGCCGCCATCCATCTCTCTAATATTTGCTTTTTTTATTAATTTTATGTTTTATAGAACCTTATGCTGCGACTCTTCATTCAAATTAGGAAAATTTATAGAAATATGAATAGAGAGACTAACTAGGAAAAACTTTGGAACTCCTATTACAGGAAAGCTTGCTGAAATTTAGGAGCATGAGTCTACTAATTGGGAGCATTTCATTTGTTAAGAAACTTTTTAGTTAGTAGAGAAGTCAAAATTACTGAAGTGAGTACAAAAAGTTAGTTCCTTTTAATTAACTCCCTAACTGAAAAATTCTTCTTTTCAAATTCCATGCTTTGTTGAAGTAACATAAAGAATTAAATAAAAAACGATTTTGGTAATAACTTCAGATAGTTCTTTCATAAACTGCATATTTTATATACCAATTCATTCATAATTTGTAATAATTGTTATTTTTTCATACCAATTTCATTTTCAAATGAGATAGAAACCTGTCATTTCAAGAGCTATAATTTGAAATAATTCACGAACTAAGAATTTGCTTTATGTCCGCTAGAAATCTTTCTATTTTGAAATCGATACTGCAGCTTTGCTGATGTACCAACAATTAGATTATACAATGAAATATTCAAAACTATGATAGTGACAACAGCCGAAATGTGTGATTTAATCAATGAAAATCTCTTTGATGTGATTCGTGTTTATATTTACAGAGTGGCATATATTTTTTAAAAAATTTTGTTTCATTATTTTATCTGAGGAAAAAAAAAGGATTTTACAAATTTCTTTTGAAATCATAAGCAGTTCCCAACTTAATAAATAATCCCTCTCCAGCAACCACCTGCTCTGATCTAAAAAAACCAGAAGAAATAGCTAATAGCCTAGAACTTCAATCTCAAAACAATCCTCTTGAGCATCCACCCACCGGATATAAAGCAGTAGGCGAGTAGGTAGGTAAAAAACTAAGATTTCAGCAAAGACCAACTCAAGTCCCCCCCCCGCGGTCTGATTCCGGGCGGCTGCGGTGGCCTAGTGGTAAGGTCTTGGGTTCGGGGCCAGGAGCTCCAGGTTCGAAACCCGATTCCGCTAAAGATCCGCCGTGGATTGGGCCTGTTGCACGCTAAATCACACGTAGGGGCGAAACGTCCTCCCGATGGTGCGATGCGGAAGTTTGGAGAGGGGGTTCCAGCTCAGGTGTCGTTCGTCATCTGACCGCGGCTCAAAATTATGAGGTCCGTCCCAAAACAGCCTTCGTGTTGACTTAAAACGGGACATTAATATAACTAAAGCTGAAACTTCTGCCTGATTTCGGAAGTAACACATCGCAATTGACGGGAAAAGTATTTACTTCGTAAAGAAATGACGAATCAAACAAATCTTCCAGCTGACTGAAATTATAAATTCATTACTCAAATTAAAATATTTCACAAATACAGGGTGTCAATTATTATGGGCTATATGAAATAAAATTTTCAAAAACTACTGAGTTCAAAAATTTTATTCAAATTTCAAAAGTAACTACAGATGTTCAGATTTAGTTTATGACTTGTTCGATGTGCTTCCCATCAATGGCTGTGACGTGGCTCAGACGAAGAGCAGAATTCTGCAAAAGTCGCTGAAGTGTCGAAACATCGACACTACCAGTTTTCTCCAACTTTTCAATCACATTTTTGATTGTTATAACACTTGGACCGGTTGTCTTCAGCTTGTACTCGGTCGCAAATTTCCTTTGAGCCGCAATCGGGCTGTTATTGCTCGAATAGTAGGCCTTGACGATCGATATATGCTCAGAAACGATGTATTTCGACATTTTCAACGAAAAATGAACAACAACAACAATAAGAGTGCGCATTCTCAAAACAAATCCCAGCATGCCCTGCATTCAACCGCCAAGTTTTAACTGAATCTCGCCAACGGTTCAAAAGTTATCAAGGTTTTTTTTTTCATATAGCTCAATAATTGTTACCCTGTAAGTATTACTGCATGATTATTACATCTGAATACGTCGATAATAAATTAATGTTTACGATATTTTAGTTTTCAGGACTATAATCAAGTTTAATTTCTTTCTAGTACGTGGAAACTAGTAAGGATAGAACGGAAACCAGACCAGAATATCTAAAATCAAAGCATGCCTTTTAAATAGAAACCTTATAAAGTTATTCATATAGTAGCTATCGTTTATTCAAAAATCTGGGTTTCATCAAGAAACGCTATTATAATCTTTCATGCTCTTGCAGTTTAAGCATAAATTATATTTTGAAGCAAATCAGAGGATATATACATACCGGCCAGTGAAATAGGAAAACTTTTGGATTTGCCCTTTTTTTTAAAAATATTTCCCGTAAGGCTCTTTGAATTTTCCATGAAATGGATGAAATTCTGAAAGCTTATTCCGATCAGTTTAGAAAATAAAACAGATAATTGTTGATAGAACCGACCTTAAGCCTTCTCTTTAAGATAACTAAAAATAGGAAACTGACAAGCCTTCTCTTTAAGATAACTAAAAATAGGAAACTGACAGGAAGAGGATTGAGGTAATCAAATGATAGAAGCTACATTTTGGTAATGTTGTATCGAACAGTCAACTCAGAATGTTAGCATTCAGTTTTACTTAGGTTGCTGAAAAAAATAAAGACATTACCTAATAAGAAAATTTAAAATGTGTGCAAACTTCGAAGAGCAGATGATTTGTCGATCAAAAATTATTTACTGTAAATTTAAAATTAAATAGAAAAAACTCATTTTAAAATAGATTACGACTTTAAAAAAATTCTCTAAATACACACAAGGCAAAAAGTGTCTCAGCATGTGCGTGCATTTCAATTTTTTGAACGGAACCCAAAAAAGGATAGGATTCCCATTCTACGGAATTGAATACTTATAGTATAAATTGAAAAACCTTTTTATGTAACGATGACTATTTCCACATCTTAATGATTTTCTGGATTTATAAACGAGTCTTCTTCACGCAATGCTAGAGATAAAAAGTAACTGATCTCATGATGATTTTAGAGCAAAGAAATGGTTCATATTATCAGGAAGAAAATGACTCCGTAGTAAATTTAATGACAGAATTAAATCCTAAATAGAGACAGGGGCTTAAGTAAAAAAGTAATTTTGCACAAGAAGAAAGACTAGATTAAGCATAACTGGTGATAAAAATGATTAAAACATATATTTTTCTGAAAGACTTGCTTTATAATTTAAATACGTTTACGTATTAAGTACGTTTTATTTTGCCTGTTTGAAATTTCTTTTATTAAAGAGCTTAAAAGATAAAAATTTGATCTTATCTCAAGGGTGATAATTAGATTTTTTAAGAATTATATTTCGCAACATTTATATTGAAGTAAACTTTTTGTTTTAAATCTCAAATTAAGTTTTATATTCTGAATCGGTGGCGATGATTTAAAAAGAGTTTCTTTCCTAAAATTGCTTAATTTTTGCGGTTTCCAAACCAGTTTTAATGAGGTAATTTTTTTAATAAAAAGGCAAGATAAAAGTTTCTTATAAAATATAATTTAAAAACCTTTACGAATGACGAGAGATAATAATAATTTCAGTAAGAATTTCTTATGGGACTGCTGAATGAGAATATAACAGGAAGATATCTCTTTTTATAAACTGAATGAGAACCGATGATACGATTTTGAACACTACTAGAAAGAGACAAGAATATAAATAAAATAATCTGTCTTTTTCAGCAAAGAAAATACAAAACACGACAAAAAAAGAAAAAGATGTATGCAAATAAAATAAATCTAGCAAAATTAAAATTGATGCACAGAGGATTGTACAGAATTAATACTATAAAGCAATGAATATACTTACCAGAGTGAGTTGAAAGTCCATATACAAACTTCAGCTGTATGTCTGACATTTTTGCATATGAGCATTTTGTCGCAAATGCAACGTACGACGGCAAGAAAGGAGATTAAAAGAATGTGGTATATTGTAAATTACAGCAAAGTAATGTAAATATAAAATTCTGCATTTTCGGGCGGTGAATATGCCTAACTGTATAAATGCCACCAGCAGGAGCCCAAAAACCAATAAGCAACAATGAAACATGCTGCTCCTCATCGCTTCAGCATCAAGAAATTTAGCAGTTTACGCTGGCAGTATGGGAGACTGTTCCGCCCATGGCTGGTGCCAACATAGGGGTCTGGAATAACTTGTCGGCTGTTCTTGCTGGAAATACTCTTAAGAGTATTTCCTCCAGTAGTTATTCCATGCTCTAAGATGTGATTTGAACATGTCGGAAGCTAGCACATTTTCCATCAGATGGTGTGCACACAACAAATTCATTGAAATAGACCGAAAGGAGCATCCAGTCATGTGGTTTCCAAGATCCTTGAACTTGATTCTGTAGGATTACTTCGAGAGGAAAGTATGTTTCTGCAGGTGTGAGAGTCATCCGTGAGCGGCCTGCCATCTGTGAAAGTATCCGGTAGGCTATGCGTAGATTTAGAAATTTTGTATTGTTGCGGGCGGCAAGTCATGTAAACAATTATTTGAGGTATCCATGTCACTGCAAACTCTTTGTTTTTGCTCCTTATTATTGAGTTACGAAACCATAATGTGGTTTCATTGCATTGTTTTTCATAACATTGTTTGTAATGATGTAAACAGCTCTGTGCAGTTTATATGGTACTCTGTTCTTTTTGCCACTCCACTGTCGCTGCGTCACCTTCGGATCTTGTAAGTTGCGAATGTGATCACATGTTCCTATGTAAGAATGACTCTTAGGTGTATACCCGGCATGCCCTTAAGAGTTTGTTCAAGAGCTTTTGAACTACATTTTTATATCTGGCAGAAATACGTGCGCAAATTTAGCACCTAAAAACTCATTGCTTCATTTGATTTTATTAAGAATCAAATACAACAAATGGCTAAATTTTAATTTTCTGTTTGTAGTGCATGATGGTCTTGAAAGCTCTGTCTTGCTTTAAAGAGCATAAGCATTAAACATTAATCGTTATATTTCTTAGGGAAAAGATATGAGAATAAGAATTATTTTAGCACTTTCTGTTTCAGACTTTTTTTAATGACATCAGTTTAAGTTTAATAATCATTATATTATTATTGGGAAAAGATATTCATTGTAACTCCGTTGAGGTAAGGGACTAAATTTTCTTTTAATTCTCACATTATTTTTGAGTCTGAACTATTATGAGTATGATTTGACACTGAGTGTAACTTACATCTTCAAAATTTGATGAATTTATTTTTTCATTTTAAGTATATTAATATATTAAGATTATCATTCTAGCAAATTTTTGTCATTTTTCGTTTCTTCAGTTGGAAGAGCTATTCATCATGATTTCGAAAGTGTTTCAATTGCACAATTCTCTTTAATATATATACATAATATGTTATATTTCCGAAATATATAAATAATTTAGAAACTGCATTTCTTAAACGGCACTGTACAGCTTTAGTAAAATTTAAATATTTTGAATTTGGTATGTGATATTGGCTACAATTTTATACAAAATAATTATCCTGTGAAAATACAAGAAAATATTGTTCCACTATGTTGAATAGTTGTCAATTTTTGTATCTCAAATTAAAAGAAGTCATGCACATTTAAACAGCGAAATGTAGTATTTTTAAATTCATCGTACTTAGGCAGATACCTAAATTAACATTGTTTATTACAAATTGATTTTTAAAGTCATGCAAGATGCATATTAATCATTTTATTGACTTGCAAGGGTGCGTAAACCTGAAAGTTTTAGAGTTCTTGCTCTAATCAAAAGAACGGAAAGCAGCAGTTGATAGCTTAATACCGGCCCCTGTCCCATTCTGTCCACTCATGTCCAGCAGCGGAATCACTTATCGGAAAGTGAAGTAGCCGAAAGTTCAATTAAGATTGATGGATGCGTATTTCGTTGGCTGTTGACGTTACGGAATATGGATGAGTATTTTTGAACGAAGCGGTTGTAGTGGCATTTGATAAATCAAGCGCAACAACAGTATCAGAGATTCCCCCGAAAATATATATTTATATGGGAAATAGTCAATAAAGCATTCAAGAAATTAAATAAGGCGAGAATAAATTATATTATGCCCCGGGTGCCATTCGCTACACCTGTCTTGTCTGACCTTGTCAGGGGTTCCCAGCCTTTTTACTTTCTCGTCTACGAAGTGCACAAAGAGAAAGTATTGTAATCGTCAAAAAATTCGAACTCGAGGTTTTGACGAATCTCCACGTTTTAGACCTCCCCGAGTCCGAAAAACACAATTTGGGAATTATGTCTATCTGTCTGTGAACACGATAACTCGAAAACTATTAGAGCTACAGGGATGAAATTTGGTATGTGGTCTTTAAACATAATTTGTAGGTTTCTGTCAAATTTTGGACAATATCCGTCCAGGGGAAGTTTGTCTGTTTTCACGTCCGCGTTCATGTGAACGCTATAACTCAAAAACTTGAATAGCTAGATAGATAAAATTTGGTACACGGTTTTATAGTCATGAATGTAGGTCCGTATAAAAGTTTGGGCTAAATCCGTCAAAGGGTTGACTGTCTGTCGGTCTGTATAATCGCATCTCCAATGAATCCTCTGTCTCCACGCGCATGCGTACTGGACGCAAACTTCTGTGCACGATATTTATTGACTCCTGCTTGGCGCTTTTTTAAATCCGATTCTCCAAGCTCATGCGTACTGGTGGCAATCTGTGCACGCGAGAGGATTATGTGACTTGAGCCAGCAAGAGTAGAAATCGGTACGCATCTCTTTGAATTTGATTTTTACATAAATATTTTCAGATAGTCATTGGATTCTGGGTTACAAAAGGTTCGAATTTTTTTATCGACGCGGGGGGAGGGGAAACGGCACCTTTTTCGAGAAGTATACGAGAAAGTTTAGGAGAGACCACTCCCGCTGGTTCCCCTCGCGTACCTCTTGATTATTCTTTTTATTTTCGCATACACTCTACTATCATATTCAAGCCCCCTCAACATTCCGTCTGCGCAAAGAAATTTTTATCAATACTGTTAAAGTTAGCTTAAGTATAACTGAAATTACTCGATATATTAACATATTTGATTTTACAGTTTATTCCATTTTTACAATAGTATTAGTTCAACGCCAACGCAAATGAAACCAATTTCGTTTTAACTTATAAGGATATCTAAAAATTACATTTCGTGATAATCAACTATGCAAGTGGTATAGATAGTGAATGGCAAGTATTCACTCGGAGAAACAACATTGTCTAACTTTTTTAACCTCTTATGTTTTCTTGTTACCGCCATTAACAACTTTGATTTCGCGTACCCCCCAGGGATAAGCGTACAACAGGTTGGGAACCTCTAGTCTTTGTGAATATAGGAGTTAGAGATTGCAGTCATTTTGTAATGCACATGCGCAAAAGCCCTTTCAGTGCTTTATTTCTTCAGAGAATGTCACTATATCTTGCAAAACTTTTAAAGCTTCTTTGTACCAAACACAAAAAGGTAGAAGAAAATGAAATATCGCCGAGTTATAATAAATTTCAACAACAGCTTTGTTGAATATATTCCGTGTGTTTTTGTAAATCGCGTGCATAATTTTGGCATGTGGAAAATTGAAAGATTTTGTATGCAACACTAATCACACTCAAAGGAATAATTTATCAGTCTCGGTGCTTGTAAAATAAAATTTCCTTTTATGAGGGATAAAGAGAATTTACTTGGTATTTTTCATATTTTGCACATAAATATCAGGTATTTGAATTTTTCCATGTATTAATTATATAAACCCACAACATCGACAAAATGTTCAAAAATTCGTAAAATCTGTAGATAAAGAATTATGATGAATATAGGAAATAAATAAATAACTACATGTAGCAGCAGAATACATAGACTAAATTTAATAATTAATGAAACAGTCAGATCAGAAAAAAAAATAAAAACTGCTTTCTTCTCCAAACAACAGGATTAATTAATATACAGTAATTCATTACTTATTTACGCAGAATTAATGACGAACAGACAATAGGAGAATAGAATGGTTCATTTTGTTAACAATAACAATAAATAATATAAAACCCATAAGGAATATATTAAACACTATCTTAAAAATGACTTCAGAAATATATAGTTGAAGCAATGAGATAAAAGTAATGATAAATGCACTATTATAATTGCTTGGTTTCAGCAATGCACAAAAGATGTATACACAGATCAATATTTGGCATTTGAGCACTTAAACACTAGATGGGCAAAGACCGGTTGATCATGTGAAATATTTTGTAAAATATTCTTAATTTGAAATGGCAGTTTTGTAAAAATATTTAGAAATTTTTTTTCATTTAAAGGAGCAGTTTTAATGACTTTAATCGCCTTTTGTATCCCATTGAAACTGAAGCGAAGATACAACTTCTTAATATTGTCATTTTTATTCAATACCAGATAGAGAAAATAACAAAATATTTGTAGAATACGTAAAAAATGACTATTATTTCAGCCACTTTCCTGTATGTAATACTTAAATGGCGAATAACTTTTAGCGGCATTGCCTTAAAGTTTTATGAAAAAATTATATGTAATCTCCTGTGTTGATTCTACTTCTTCTTCATACTTCTGATTTGTATACTTTATTTCTACATTATGCGATTTTTTTATTTTTCAATGAAATTTATGTCAATCTTCATAAAAGAATAAAATGAATGTTGGGAAAATAATTTAAAAATTAATTTTGAGCTTCAATTTTAATTAAAATTAATTAGTTGAAAATGTCAATTAAAATTTTTACTAAATACTTTAGGACTTCAGGTCAAAAATATAGTAAGAAATAATTTTATTAATCAATTATTTCATTATTCAGATTTTATTGAATAACTAAATATTTTACATTCGTTAGATCATAGACGTAGATCATCAGTGGCCTAGTGCAGTGGTTCGCAAACTTTGGGTCGCTAAATTCAAAGAAATTTATTTGACAATAAAAATATTAGACTTTTCTTTGAAAAACGTGGTAGCTTCCCCCCAGAGGGGTCATGAAAAAATTTTACACAAAGTCAGGGGGTCAGAAATGAAAGTAGTTTGAACAGCACTGGCCTAGTGGATTGAGGCACAGCTTGGTATGAAATGGCTCAGGCACATGAATTGGAAGAAAAAGGTTATATTTTATCCTTTGATCATATTCTTAACCTACATAATTCGAAATCCGGTGAAATGCACACTATATGCATTTAACCAGATTTTTCGTTATGTAGGTTAAGAATCCTAAAGTGTTAATTATAGTGGGTAAAAAAGTTTCCGTACGCAGCTATGACCGTAAATAAAAGTTAAATTTGTCACAAAAAATCATTTGTGAAGAAAATGAATATTAACATGTTGGTTCAATACAAATGTATCTATTATTTATGAGTATTATAAAGAAAAATTATCAAGATAATTAAATTAATAAATTTAAAGAAACAAAAATGCCAATAACGAGGAACGAATTAAGCTTCCGTATGGGTATTTAAAGAGGTTATAAAGGATTTTTTTTTATACTGACCAAGTTATATTTAACGTTCAGGAGCCCTCCTTTGGCTTTCATTACTATGTGGGGATAATTTATGGGTTAAATAAATATTCCAAATTAGTGCAACAGATATTTATTTAAGGGTTACGTTACACGCAGACAGTTTACACAAATAATTTCAGAAACAGAACAAAGTTAAAGAAGAGCATTTTTCATGGGACGCGGCGCGCGCCATCGCTTGATCTCAACTACCGTTAAAAGGCCTCAGAGGACGCAGTCTCTGACATCAGTCACAGTCAGTTATGGTTAACGTTACAAGAGCGACTACAGACTCCCCTGTGGCTCTGCAGACGTCCCCTCAAAGAGACAGGACTGGAAGATTTGGGAGCTTTTGCAGTAGTTTGTGATCTAGTTTGTGGCTTTTTCCTTCTCTGGGTAAGGGGTTTGCTTTTTGAAGTAGCTTTTGACACACCTGAGGGTTCTCGATTTATGGTGAGGGGTAGTACAGTGACTTTTGGTGGTCGACCTCGCTTTCTGAGCGGGGCAATTGGAGAAGTATCCATGTCTCTAAAAGTTGTCAGTGCAGGTGTATGATACCTTGCGATCGGTTCTGATGGTTTATCAGGACTTATGATGACATGGGAAGTAGGCGACTTATGAGTAAGGAGTTCAGCGCGCGCCATGTCACAGTCAGTTGTGGTTAACGTTACAAGAGCGACTACAACTTCTCTTAAACGTTGTGGCCTGACAACCACGAGTATTTTTTGTTGTTTTGGGTGAAATGTTAATCCAAATATTCTGAATGGCACTTTTTAATTCGACCTTGTTCTAAATGTCATATTTTCTTTTAGTTCATGACAGATTTTTCCCCCATAAATTTCGACAGAATTTAAATCGGGAGAATGGAATGGGCTATGAAGCTGCTGTTTAACATAATAGAAGCACCATTCTTGATAAATCTTGGAGGTGTATTTATGATGGTTGTCCTGCTGAAATGTAAATGTTGTTTCGAGGATACTTTTTCTGCACTGGTTAAGATCTTTTGCTCTAGATTGTCAAAATACTTGTATGTTTCCATATTTCTTCCTATAACACATTAATTGCATGCACAAGCAGCAATTGCATGCTCATACACCCCCCACACTGTTACAGCTCCGTAAACGTGCTTAAGAGTTCCACATAAATTCTTAGTTATCATGTGTTAATTCGGTTTTCTCCAGATCGTAAGTCAACCATCGGACTCATGGACAATAAATTTTGATTCATCACTCAGAAGGACGATTGCCAGAAAGATAAAGGCTTATATGCATGCTTTTTGCAAGCACGAGGCGCTTTTTATGTTACAAACACTTATTCTTTTTACGGGCCGTACACCCATTGTAACCAACTTTTTTAATGACATTTCTCACTGTTTGTGGTGTCACTTCATTGTTATAATAAGTATTCAAATCAGCTGTTACTTGAGGTGCACTTATTCGGGGATTATCTTGAACCTTACGCATGATATTTTGTTTATGCAAGTGGTTTAACTTCGGAGGTCTTCCGGATTTCCTCAAAAGTTTGATGTTCACGGTATCTTTCAATATTATATTATACGATTGATTTATTAACTATTTCAACCGACTTTTTCGTAGATAATCCATCATTTTGCAACTGAATCTACCAACTCACAAATAGCTTTAGGAACTTCTATTTTTCTATCAACTTTCTATCAACTACAAGCAAGAATTAACACTTTCACTGCCACCGACGCGCTGGCGGGTCCAGAACCTATTATCTAATTTGATAACCTAGTACTGTAGTTAAGAGATGTCAGAGAAGGAGGCATCTAATTAGATAGATGGTTCGAATCTCAGGCGTGAATAGTGGCAGATAATGTGTTAAACAACTATTGATGTTATCCCTTCATGACGCGTACGTACACTCCATCTTCAAACATTTGCTGTGAGTCAACTTGTAGAAGACTTCAGGATGAATTTACATATTGCGAACGGAAAATCTTTTTGCATGACACTTCGCTCTTTTTGTTTGACAAGGTTCTAACTGATATTTTTGCCAAAAATGAGATTATGAGTTTATACTATTATACTAAGTTATATATACACGACGAACCAACTCTGTCTGCATTCTAGTGGAAAATAAACGAACTAATAGTGTGCCATGGTTCTATCACTGCAGACGATATTTATACTTTTGGCTTGACAAGGTTCTATCTGCTTTTACTGTGACCAATGATCAGCTATATCATTATTGAAGCAGGCTGTGGTAATTTGTTTGGGATTTGTGTTCATCATAAAGGTTTTCTGTACTGTTTCACAATAGAGTAAAGTTAAATTCTTTATGTGAGCAGCAAGGAAAATGAGTTGTGCGAGCTAGAAAGTTTGCCTGATTTATTCAATTACACAAGCACTGAATTGATTTCATACATTTCCATATTAACTGAGAGCAGCGATGAAAGTCTCATTCAGAGTTTGAGGTTAACATCTCATGTTGTAATATTAGAACGGTATTAATAAAGAGTATAATATTTACCCATATTATATTGAATATATTGAATATACGAGTACTATATTATAAATCTACGTCTACAAGCTATAGGCCTAGTATTTTCTAACCAACCCCTCTATTACTAGCCTAATTTTTTTTTTCTTTTTTGGTTTGTGGAGTAGGAAAAAAAGGCGTTTAAAGCTTAAAGAATTACCATCACCAAGTTCGAATGAGTAGAATCAAACTAATAATTGTAAAAACAAGTGTGGTGAAAACATTTCAGACACAGAACACTCAAATATTCAAGATTCAATATATAATTTAGGCACAGCTACAGAAAAAAGGCATTTTCTTATTAATACAACACGCAAATTGTTAACTGTAAGACCAAAGTAAATGAGAGCGAAATAACGAGTCGAAGTGGACGAAAATGATTGGATGAAAGATGAAGACCAAGCAGACAATAAGAAAAATAGAAGAGAAATTACGTCGACAAGAAAGGAAGTTTTCCTTTACGTACTTTTTTTGTGAAGAGAGAAAAATACAGGTATGCAAATCTTTCTACTTAGGAACATTATCTATATTGCAAAAGACAGTAATTCTGCACATTTAACTAAAATATGGACATCAACACACCAACCCAGTACCAAAGAGTAAAGTATGGACTAAAGGAGAGCCAGTTTTATTAAGATAATACATAAAATTCTTCCCCTAGTAGAGTCCCATTGCTGCAGGGCACTTACCAAAAGGGAATATTTGTGTTCTCACCTCAGTATTGGGAAAATAGTACCATAAACAGTGTTGTACTGAGAAAATAACTGCGATTAGGAAATCAATGTACTACAGAATTCTTATCACAGAGTTTAACCTTGGATTTCACTCTCAAAAAGTGACAAATGTGACCTTTGCTAGAAATTTAAAGTGGAAAAACAACCGCAAACACTGGCGGATGACATTAAATATGAGTCTGATGAGGAAAAGATTTGCCTGCAATGCTATTTGACTTACAAAATGCTAATATTAGTTCTTTTTTCACCTGAGAAAATTAAACGTCCACAGCTTAACTCCAACTAAACAAGTACTATAATGTACCTTGTGGAGTGAAAACTAATTACATTGCTAATACTTTTCACAAAATACTGACCGTACTAGCTGCGGAAAATGACAGAATTGAGTTAATGACAAAACTGAGTTGATAATATGATCGGGTTTGTGAGTTTTCCATAATGTAAATTCAATCAATTCAAACTCAGTTCTCCCAGATCCAAAAAAAATCTTCAAATAAAATCGATAACATTGAAGTATTTCTTAACAGGGCATGCTTGTTTCCAAGTCGTTCATAGTTTTCACTGTACAAATAACACCCAAGTTTCAGAAGGTTACAAAGTAAGTGATGAAAAAATAATGATATAAAGAAAGTTTTTCCCTTCATGCCTATGCAGGATAGCGAATATTATAATGCTATATTACATTTATAATAAACCGACTAATGGGGCCATTTCATTTATCATGATACATAATGTTATTTTATTTTTTCCATTAAATTTTGAATTGAGTTAGAACTTTTTACTACATCCTTATTATTTATATTATGAAAGTCTTTCTTTGACAGAGTTCTATGCGCAGTTACAACTATGCCTCTTTCTCGAAACCTATTCCTGTTTTGAACAAGGTTCTAACTGCATTTTGCTATGTTCAAAAACAGGGGAATAAAGGGTAATTTTTTTCAAATAAACTATGGAACCTTTAAATGAAGGTCTTTTAATGTAATTCTTAAGAAATTAATTAAATTAGATATTAAATAAAAAGTTGTAATAGTTGAAAACTTTAAACTCGTTTTTCTCAAAACTGTCTTGGGTGCAGTTAGGACCTTGTCAAACAAAGCCACCGACTTCGCAATATCTTCTAAATATTTCAATTACAACACTTGCCTCGTTGAATAAAAACAGGCAATGATTGGAAACATATTTTAGAGATTCATATTAAGCATATTTTAGTAGTTATTGAAGACAAAAATAGAAAGTAAGAAGAAGTAGAAAGAAATGTTAGAAATGATACAATTTTTTCGTAACAAGGGCTTCCGTACGGAAACTTTTTTTACCCCTTATATGTGCTTCAAGGTCAGATTGAAGATGCTACATTTCCCCTTCATCATAAGTCCTTAACCCTTTCCAGCACAAGGAATTAATTTTTTTTTTAAATATGATGAAAAAAACATCATGAATGGGCTTAGTTTATCGTTTAGACATAGAATTTACAAAAAAACAACACTTCTTTCTGAGGAAGGGTCGTTGTCTCTCTTTGGGGACACTCCCTCATATGAGGACCTCTTTGGACACAGTCATCTTGACACGTTCAAAAATTAATGTTAAATCTTACACAAAATCATAAATTAAAACTTCAAAAATATAGGAGGAAAATTGTCGAGTAAATTTGCTGAAATTGTAAAGATCAAGAACTCAAAAAAATTCCTATCTCCGAGTTAAGAAATTTGGGCATTTTAAGTCTATAATTTTTCCGAAATAAAAGCGAAATTTCATTGTGCTGCCATCTACATTCTAAAAGGAGAACTATCAGCTGCCTTTTCCTGCAATTTTCCGGGTTTGAAATTGGAAACAGATTTTTTTAGAAAATTTCAAAGTTGGTGTCCTCTTTTGCGACCACTGTGCCAGAAAAGGCTAACTCATAGACTTAACCAAGTATGCTAGAGCAGGTGCGATTAGAACTACCACATGTCCCATTGCACGATTTGAACCATTATATAAATCCGTAATTCATTGGTATTTTAATTTAACAGCTTCCTTCTCGCTCCCGTCAAATCACGCTGTCTATTTCACGCTCCCGTGATATTTCCGGGCTAGAGTGTTCAAAAGCATTGCACCAAAAGATTAGAAACAATCCATTTCGTATACCCGGAAAAATTTTTATTATACATACCTGATGGTAGTAACAGACTATTTATAATGTAATTGGAGATAGTGGTTTTATTTGAAACTAGATGCCATGCAAGAAAATATTATTGATATCTATTTGTATTATGCGTAAGTTTCAGAAAATTCTCATTTAATGCTTAAAACACATATATATTTTTTATTTTTTCCTACTTACTGGAAAACCAATATTCAGTCACAATAACCTGATTGTTGGTTTTCCTGAGAAATTAAATTTTCTTTATTTCAAGCTGAAAAAAATTCCAGAAGTAAAAAATGAATACATATATTGTTCATACACTTATTTTTCCACAATTTTCTTGAATAAAACTATAGGCACTTTTTTTTACTGCTTTCCTGAAAATTACGCGATTGTTAAGGGTTTAGAAAGATACAGAATTAATCAGAAAATTTTTGCTATCAACGTTCTTTTAAATTATCCGCTCCTTGATTAATTAAAATTTACAGTGTTAAAACCCAGACCCTTGGTTTTGGATATAAATAAGGATACGACTTTTTGTGCTAGAATTAAATCAGGCTCAAGTTGCCAGCATTTTCTATCGAGCGAAAGCGTCATTTTTTCTTTATGAATGCAAGGCATGCCTGCAAAATTGTTAGATTATGTAAGGAATGCTATTTTATATCTTAAAGAAGAAAGATGCTTTCAAGGCCGCTTGGAAGATGCCAGATTTCCTTTTCATCATGAGTCTTTGACTCATGGACTTAAACAGATATGCTAATCCAAATGGAATTAGACCTACCACAAAATAAAAATGTCCAACCTCATGGTTTGAACCATTATACAAATTCTGAATTCGATGATATTTTGATGAAAAGAGATCTAGAGTAAATCCAAAATTTCTGTTATTAAAACTCTTTCAAAATATTCACTCCTTAGTTAATTAGAATTTAGGGTGTTGAAATCTGTGGTTTTGAATATTAATAAGGATATGGCGTTTTGTGCCCGAATGAAACCAGACGTAAGTTATCAGCTTTATAAATAAAGCGCAAACGTTGCGTTTTATGAGTGCGAGCCATGCATAAAATATTATTAGATTATGGAAGAAATACTGTTTTATATTTTGTAGAAGAAATATGCTTTCAATTTCTTTTTGAAGATATTATATGTGTAAAATTTAATAAAGATATCATGTTTAGCTGAACGCTATTGGATATTTGTTGTTTATTGAATTTCGTAACATGTCCAAAACAT